>JAMKPZ010016149.1:0-11882 GCA_024699675.1 Amphibolis antarctica
ATTGTGGTTGAAGCCAATGGGAGGGTTGATTTGCCCTTCCATGAGCTCCTTCTGGAGCCGACTGCACGTGATCTTCCTCAAGACCTACAAAAACCAAACCTTCAAAGGATACCCAAAACCCAAAGGAGGTTGCATGCATAACCCAAGGTGAACAAAAGATGAACCTTTGCGCAATGGGGGGGAAGAACTGGTCATGGCCAAGCCTTCCTGGGATTTTTCTTCAGCCCATGTGTTGCCATCCTCCTTGGATCAAAATATAAAAATAAATAGATGATTGAAATCAAAATATAAAATCAAATACATGATTATTGACATATAAGTGAAAGCAACACATGTATCAGTGTATTCATCTAATCGTTGATTTTAACTTTGGATTTGATGAATAAGATATACTATAAAAAAATATTTGCAAAAGCAAGCAGCCGAACAAGTAATCGTCAAAACTTTTTGAAGTTGCATTACATAAGACATCTCTTTACTATTTTTTAGCTTGTGATTATTTAAGATCGATATAGAATCTCGTTGAGTGAGGTTTATATTTTTAAAAAAATTATATGATTTACAATGTATTTATTTTAATATACTTTTTTAATATAAAATATTAAAATTATTTAATAAATATTATTTATCGTATAGTAAAAAACTTGAAAACTAATTAAACTTTAGTCATTACATAACAATGACTGTTTTAAATTTGAGTTTTAATAACCTTAGGGATTAATTTAATCCATCGATCCTGCTTTTATCGTTCGCAACCAATTTTGTCTCTATTATTTCTGTTATTCTAATTAATTGTTTCATTAAATTAATTTTGTCAACATTTCTGACAATAACTAATTTATTGTTAACCTTTTCTTGAGTCTTTTGTCTTTATAAACTTTGATTTTTTAACTATTTTTTATTACTTGTGATTTTGCATTTATACTTTTTATCTTAATGCAACCTTAATTTGCCAAAATAAAATCGTTAACGATCAATTCTAAGAAAAGGGTGCAGAGATAGGTTGAATTTAAGTAATGTTCCGCTTGACATAAAATTCTTCAATGTTTTTGAGATTGTTTTAATTTTGTATAATATATTTGTGAGGTTTGATTCCGATGACGCGCAAGCATTTTCCACGAGTAATTAAATCACCACGGATAGAGAAGCAAAGCCAATATTTAGCATCAATTTCAGGAAAAAAAATCGAATTATAAACCACTAAACTTTATCTTATTAAAATTAATTAATTAATAAATAAGTAATATAAGAATTTTAATTTTATTTATTGATTTTGATTTTGATTTTTTTTTTTTTAACATGCTCCTGTATTTATAGGTCTTTTATTGAAATATTTTACAAACATCGTATATGTTATATACGTGAATTGATTGAATCTGATACATTGTTAATTTTACTTTATTAAAATTAATTAACTAATAAAAAAATTTACATGTAATACAAAAATTTCAATTTCATTTGTAAATCCTAATATAATATTATTTTTTAAAACCTATCGATTAAGATTTTGTTTAATAATAACGGAAAAAAGTTGAGATTGAAAATAATAAAATAAATTAATTAAAATTATATAGTAAATTGTAAAGAGAATTTATATATAAAAACTTATGTAATAATAATAATATATAAAAATTTTAAAAAATTATTTTATAATAACAATTTCGTTATTTTAAGAGAAATTTATGCTTTTAAAAAATATTAAAAAAATTTAAAATTATAACATACTACATTCCATCACTCCACATTATTTTTTAAAATACAATCCCCTGTAAGATTCTGCTTTCGTTTCTGCTCATAAAAAATCAAGAGCTGAACCATCTCGATCAAGCATACCATTGGGAAGATTCTCAACGAACGCGTCTGGTACAGATGATGAAAGTTACGGGTGGTCTCAGAAGAAAAGAAAACAAGATCGCCTTCAATGGCCATCTCCGTGTGTGTGTGTGTGTGTGTGTGTTTTGCATAACATGATATTTTCCCATTCAGTTCCTTATCATGTAAATATTTTTCTAACAAATGTAAATATTTTTCTAACACGCAGAGGAACCAAGCAAGCAGGATATGAATAAAATTAGGAGGAAAATGCAAGGTAAATTAGAGAATCAAAGAGTATAAGCATCCGGTAGTTATGATAGCACCAAAGCTTGCTCAAGCTTTACATAAAACATCCACCAACTTTATTCTGGGAAGTGGGAAACGCTCAGGACCAGCCATCATCACAAGTGGGGATCATCACTTCGAAGCGTGTTCTGTGATCTTCTGGACCAGGTCATCCTTCCTGGCGCCAACGATCCTCTCCAGGATTGTCCCTTCCTTCATCAGGATGAAGGTTGGCATTGCTTCAACAGCCCAGTCCTGAGCAACCGACTGCAGCAAACAAAATTTTTTTGAAAAAAAAGGACGCGAGACTGCTTACTTCTTAGCAGAAATTATAAACTAGAATAGGACTTTTTTCAACTTCAAAGTAGAAAAACAATTTTTTTGATTTGATAGATTTAGATTTTTGATTTAAATAGAAGTCATAGAAGCCTAAAAATGTCGACAAAGAAAAAAACTAAAGTCAAATGGAAGAAAGGTACCTTCAGTTCATCAACGTCCACCTTAAGGAAGACAACATCGGTGAATTTCTTGGCTAATTCGGCAAAGATTGGGGCGATGAAGCGACATGGTCCACACCAGGTAGCAGTGAAATCCACCACCACCTGTAATGATCAGACAAACACACTCTTGCTAAGCCAACCCTTGACTTTTTCTGTTTCTTTTGCAGGAGATTAGATATAAAAAGTAAAGAAATTTCGTCACGAGACGACGAAAATGCAACTTAAATCTGATCGGATAAGAACGATTTACATCGAACTTTCGTTGAGGTATCACATCACAACCAAATCAATGGTTGTAGCCTTCCCTAAATCGGAAACAGCGAAAGCAAAAACACCCGTGAAGCAGAAGCAGCAGAGGTCAAACACCACGCCCCACCCACCAAAAAAAGAGAAAAGATCACAGCAGTTCCCAAAAACCAATTGATTCAGCAGATCGTGAAGATCACCACTTCACCAACCCAAAACCACCAAAAATCTGCAAACCAGACGAAACCCACATCGAGAGAACGCGGAAAACCTCACATACCCGGGCCGATTCAACCACATACACCCAAAAAAAAAACGGACGGACGCAGGATTAACGGAGAGACATAGGGAGCAAAGGAAGGGAAAGGGTACCAATTTCTTGGAGACGTTGGCAGCCTGAAGGTGGCCGTTCCAAACGTCGACGCTGTGGCAGGCCAGCACCGCCCCCTCTTCCGCCATCTCTGCTTTTCTCTTCTCGACTTGCTTCCTCCTTCAAAAACGGATTGGTCGGGCGCCGTGCTGATCCAGGCGCCGTTTTATAAGCGGTTGGTTTGCAAAATAGCCCCCTAACTTCCGTGTTTTTACTTTTAAACCATTAAAAATGAAAGCTCGGTGATTATAAATTATAAAATCATATATAATACATGAAAATATTTTTAATTCTCTTGTAGATTTATAATTATATTTTTAAATTTTTATATTATCTATTTTTTAAAATTAATCTCTCTGTATTTATGAAAATACTTTTTCAAGACTAATTTGCAAATTATTTTATATTATCTAGATTTTTAGCAATTTCAAAAATTAATAATTGCGTTGCTTCGTGGGCAAGCATGGGTTGCGATAAGATCGACGTCATTTTCTCATTTTCACGCCCACTTTTTTTTTATCTATAGTATTTTTTATTTTAAAATTTTTAATACGTTACCGTAAACAAATATTACAACTTTTCATTTTATAATTCAGATATATTAAATTTAAATTTATAAGTAAAAAATTATATTTAAAATAAATATTTAAAAATAATAAAATACTCAATGTAGATATTTGCATATATCTCTCAGAATATATGTTTTTGTTTTTTTAATAGGTAAGTCTCACGAGCTCTTTACGTAAGATCGCGCCATATTAGTCAGACGCGTTTCATTGAGTTTTTTATTATGTATTTTTATTTTTTATTATAAATTATAATAATCTTAACTAATATTTATTAGATAATTTTAATATTTTATATTAAAAATTATATTAAAATATTTCAACGCTTCTTCCCGGTTTTCGAATGTCGGTTGGAGTTATTATTTTTTTATTCCTTTTGTAGTTTTGAAATGTGCAAGTTTTTTTTAACGTATAATTAGCTGTATTTATCTTTATATTCTGACGTTACGTAATTACTTTTTTGTTATATATTATAATATTTTATAATATATTTATTAAATAATTTTTATATTTTTTATTATTTATAAAATTAAATTAATATTATTATTTATTTATCATAAATCATAAAATTTAATTTAACTCTTAAAAATATCCAAACAAACAAAGACAAATGCTGACTTACCGGCTCTCCTCCTGTGGGGTAAATTTTCTGTACGTCGTTAAGATAAAAATGCCATCGATATTTAAAAATGTCACGAAAATTAAATTTTCGTTTTACCAATTTTACCGTAAACTATCTGGTATTTTTGAAAATGATAAAAAAATAAAAAATAGTAAAAAAATTTACTTATTATTTTTTACAATTTTACGTTATTTTTCACCATCTACGTAAACCCAAACCTCGGTTAAATTTTCATTTTAAAAAAAAAGTTAACGCACGGTAAAAGATACCGTGTGAATTTTGAAAACTTTACGAACGTGTTAAAATTATTTTAAAATAATAATTTTTTAAAAAAAATTTTATTCGAAGAAAAAGAAGCGTACGACAGACAACTTCCTCAGGAAAAAAATCTAATGCTTTTGACTATTGAAGGATGACGTACAAGATGAATACTCTACATGCCATGTGACTGGGGTCACCCAGAGAACAAATGTGAATTTCATTTGGGAATACTTCGCTTGGGCAGTGTTATATAATTTTTTAATATATTATTATTATCGTATAAATTATTATTTTTTTATCATGTAATTTAGTGCAAAAATTTAAATTTATTTTATTTTACTCCTTTTAGTTTTATCTCTTTCAAATTTTTAAAATTAAAATATTTTATTACTAAATGAGACCATAATTTACAGGCTCTTGCCATTATTTTAGATAAAAAATTCTCGTAGGTCTAAAAAATGCGGCATCTTCGAATTCTATCTTTAATTTAATTTTGGAAAAAAAAACTCTGTATCCCTGCTATACCGTAATGTTGTAAGTACCTTTCATGAAAAGATTTTCAACGAATAAATCTCTTTTTCAAATTTTTTTTTTGATTTTGTCAATACAATCTCTCTCTCTCTCTCTCTCTCTCGTGCGCGCGCTCGGTACACACCTACGTCTCCCGATAAATTACAAAAAAAAAATGTATTACTACCATAAAATATTTGATCATAATGTTACCAGTACCGTCACTAAAAGAAAAGTTCATTTTTCAAAAATAAATGTATTTAATATTAATATTTACGACAAAAATTGCAGTAAACATCAACGGAGTTGCAGACAAAATAGCGTCTCTTTCTCTTTATCACAGCACGCTTCCGAGCTGCGGCAACGGGATTCGCTCGTCAGAAAATGAAATGCATCTTCTGGTCGGCGTGTATGATTTAATTAAATTGCTTTTTTTTTTACGAAATAATTACAATGAATTTTTATTTTTTATTATATATTACAATATTTTATAATAATATTTATTAAATAATTTTAATATTTTATATTAAAAAAATTATATTAAAATATTTAAATCATAAATTATATTTTTTTTTAATAATATAAATATCATCCTTTTAAACAAACACACCTAAAATTACAAACAATGACTCTTATCTATCCAACCTTTTCCTGTAGCGTATGATGCACGCGGTCTTATTTATACGTAATTAAAATTATACCCAGCCAAACGGTATATTCCAGACCACTCGGCATGCACTCGTGCCCACGCCGCCCACCGACGAACAAGATTATATTCTCCGGAAATAATTCTTTTCCAAAATTTTCAGAAATATCTTTTCTTTTCTTTTTTACTCATTGATCATGACCTTTTTATATATAAATAGAATCTGAAAATTTACTTCGTTAAAATAATTGATTAATCGAAAAAATTCAGAGTTTTAATTTATCACATTATTTTTATTATGAGATTATACAATTTAAAGTAAAATGACCTCACCTTTCCAGGCTGGGACCCTGCGGGTGTCTCGTTCCGGATCTGGTGGATACATGCACGCTCCGACCCGATTAAACCGTAGATTACTTTTTCTCCCACCCAAAAGACCTGAGTTTCTACGCTTTAAGTGAAGGTATTTCTTGTTCTTTTTTGAAAATGACGAGAAGATAGAGAGTTATCATTTATCAAGATGTAAATATGAACGAGGAATTTGAAATACAATCTTCAGCAATTAAAGTTTTATTTGATAAAATTAATAGATTAAGTTTGCAACTCATGGTTTGTAAAATAAATATAATTTTTTAGTAAGAATTTTTTTTTTTGTTCTCTCTAAAAGTTACAATAAAAACTTCTACTCTCATTATACCATTAGTTAAAATATATATTCTGCATAATAAAAATTCTTAGAAATCTTATTTTTAGATGAAGCTCAAACTGATCAGATTTGGTTGTGAAAGGCATTTTTGTTGCCAGCAATATATATATATCTTATTAGCACAAGGGAACAATGGTACGTAGTAGTTGCTAATAAGTGTCCCTCATGAATTTTCTCAATCAAGATCGAGCAATCATTTTTCAGAAATGAAGACTGCAGTCACCAGAAAAAGGAAAACAGAGAGAGAGACAGATGTATTCAAGAAGAGATGGTTGTGGAATCATCAATCTGATACCAAAGTCTATTGTAGAACCACATGGAATCAGCAAGCACTGCATCACCATCCTGATTCCGGTGCCAGGCAAAGTATGCATGGGTTCGATTCTTTATGTCGAAAACGGCATGACCAAAGCTTGCCTCTCGGAAAGCCGAATAATGTGGCTGTGGCTCTATGAACCTGATTGAGAGGAAGAACACGTATAATTATGCCCACAACATGAGCAACAAATCCAAGGATGAAAATAAACAACTTAGGTAGAGATGGAATTCTAAGATCTCATTCATAATACCCATTGGCCAAGCCCTCTATGTTCCCTCCATCACCTATGGTGATGTACACTGGGGCAGACTGATTGGGTGCTGGAGCGCAGCTCCTGCTCAAGACGTTGTACTCGACGCTTGAAATTCGCTCCTACCATGATAAAATTGAAGAGGATTTTACTTTCTTCTAATAAGAGCATCAACTTTGAACCTAAGTGCATGATCAAAGAAAAAAAACACAAGCAGGCTTACCGAGCGTTCATATGCATGGACATGGCCGGCAAAGACAATGTCAACTTTGTGTTGCACAAACCATGCCTCAAACATCACCCTCATGGACTCACCTTCCATGTAATGATAGCTGTTACTATTGTACCATGGTGAGTGCATGAGAACAATAAGCCATGGCGTTTCGCTTCTGTTCACCTTGGGAAACTCCTCTAGTAGCCACTGGTATTGTGGAGTGTATGTACCTAAAACAAGAGGCTCAGAATTAAGGCTTCATCACCAAACAACTGCATCCAATAATATTTCATCTCTGAGTTCAAATTGTGTGAAAACAATTATAATAAGCAATGCATGATCATTTTTGAAGCACATGGCCAACACACTGTCAGCATTAGTTTGTACGTATCATTTGGGCTCTGAGCAGAGCAAAGCATCTCATACATAACTTAGACATGAAGCTTTTCGTATTAATTAAAGTATCAATTCAAAGATAAATGCATTTAGTAGTAACCATGAGCAAGCAAGAGAAGAAGAAAAAGCTTGAATCTCACCATATGCTGAATATGATGACAGAACAATGATATATGCTGAGGCTCGTTTGATGGAGTACCAAAATGGAGTGTCACTTTTAGAAGCTCTATAGGGTATATGATATCTACGTGTGTAAGGCTTAAAAGGCACCGTCTCTCCCTGAAAAATCGAAAAACATTGATTTCAAGCATAAACCAAATGCTTAAGCTTCAGTATTATTTCCTTTACATAAACAGGCTCTTGGACATGAAACATGCTAGAGTTGTGCAGCAAAAGCTAAAGCTTTGGTTCATTGTATTGTTAGATTAAATGAATTTTCATCTCATTTGTTTGCTTCTACTTTACATTCTGTCCTGTCATTTGAAGCTTTAAAAGACCACTTTTTAGTTAAGGGATCATCGCTTTCTTTGAATTGATTCCTTATTCCAGATGCTCAAGTGACTCCCAAAGAACAGGATTCTACCAGTAGAATAGCATGGCACCTCGTTACTTTGTTGGATGTGCTGAAAATCAATCTAGAATTAGTAAACCTCTTGATCACTGGGATTACTGCCTAGTCTTTCTTTACATGTCCTATGAACGGTAGACTTGTTATTTCTAATGTATTGGCAACAAAATAAGCGAAGACAACCTTGACTGAGTAAGCAACTTGTTTCCTTTGGAAGCACACATGCAGCACAATACCCAAACTTCAATGTTAACACAACTGCAAGGAAATTTGTCTTACAATTTCAGGTGCATAATCAAGTTCATGATTCCCTGCAGTCCATATCCATGGCTGATATGCAACACATCTCTCGACAAATCTTCCCCAAGAATCCCATCTTCTGTTATCATGGTATGGGTGATTATCTGCATAAGACAAGTCGCCAACGTACAACACTGCCTGACCTTTTGAGTTTGCCTCGTAATGATATAATGTGATATTTGAATCATAGGTTTGTCCAAGATCACCTACAAAATACATGAGATTAAAATGTGGAACGAGAAAATGGCAACTTATCTGCTATGAAACTGACAAGGTAGGAAAGTAAAGCTTGTATGCTAAATCTCTTTTCTGCAGTATATGAGCCAACTTTTGAATTGCTCAGGTAAAAATGTCCGCTAAAGCTTAACAAATTGCCATGGAAGTGATGGATAAAAGATGTATGATGCTCAAATAAATCAAATGATTCTGTCTTCAAAAAAAATGGAACCCCAAGATTAATTCTCTTGATGATAATGAACATCTCATAGATCATCTGACATTACTCAAAAATATAGAGATAGAAACTACTAGTAGCTGAATGAAAAATTACCACTTGAGAAGAGGAAAAGCAGGAGGGAGGAAAGAACACCAACCTATGACACCAAAAACATAGGGAACATCAAGACCAACTTTGGGAGGCGTCCTGAACCAAAAGGTCCTGCTTGTATTTCCAATCCCAACCATGTAAAAGTACTTTAGGTTATGCTACATGAACACAACACAAAAATGCACTATATTATAATGGATCATGTCTGATATTGAACAACAAACCAAATCATGCTGCTTACCTTCAATTTCTTGAGAGTGCAATGATGGATGTAGCCTGAAGTGTAGTTGTAGAACCTATAGCTGGTAGTAATGCCCTTTGCCTGATACTTGAGTTTATTCTTTGAAGGTCCATAGAACACAACATCTGAACCAGGCTCATCCAGAGTCAACCAGGACACAATCACCGCTCTCCCATCATGGTCTCCTTGTGTGATGTGGACCTTCAACATGAAGCCTATTTTGTAAACTTATCAATAGCAATGAAGTTCAAAGCCTAACACAATCTTCAACAATCCCAGCACAAGTTTTTTTTTTTTGCCCTTAATTTCACTAACCTGCCTTTCCTAATTTCCACAAATTGGGGAAATCAAAACATATCATTGCCATGAACCCCTCCTAAGAAAATCATTTGCAATAGAAATATGAAACTGCAAATAAGACGTTGTTTACTCTTAAGAACAAGAGCAATCTTGTCTGTTCCCAGCATTATATCTTCACTCCTTTGTTTGCCGAGTTCATTTATCGAATATCTGGGAAATGCTGGTCAGTTGCTGCGACAATTCGACATGTACACTTCCTACATCAAAATTCTCTGGTATTTATCGACAAACGAGAAGATCTGGTTTATTCCATTCCATCCTCCTGTACACTTCCTACATCAAAATTCTCTGGTATTTATCGACAAACGAGAAGATCTGGTTTATTCCATTCCATCCTCCCTTCGACTCGAAACAAAGACGAAAAGAAGAACACACATACATACACATAGATGAAGCGACTGGGAGTGGACGGACCTGTTGGGGAGCGTTGTATCCGGGAGGAGCACGAAAGACGTCGCTGTCGAGTGGCATGTCGGCGCTCTCGGCGAGCTTCCGCACGAATCTACTGGTGCCTCCTCCATTGCAGAGGCGAGACTCCGGACAGACGAGGAGGAAAGAGAGGGCAAGGAGGAGACATGGAGCTACAGGAAGCTCCATTGCCCTGGCTCACTTGCGTCGCTCCTCCATGGCCCCGTCTCGTATAAAATAGAAGGAAGGTAGGGAACGAAAGGACACGAGAATATAATATCAAACGATTCAAATCAAAAAGTTTTGGTCTCGTGAAGTTTTAGTTAACTTTAAAAGTTGAATATGGTTAAAAATTATATAATATTTTAAATGATAAAAATTTATATGTTTAAATTTATATAACAATAGTGATATTAAAAATAATTTTAAGAATTAATTAAAATTAACTCCAAATAAGACCTTAGATTCACTATTCATATAGCTAACATGTTACTAACTTTCTATATTTATGTTTATAGACATTTTATATGTAATATGTGTAAATTAATTCTAATATTACGATAAAATTTAACTTATGCAACTTCATGACAGATGAAGCTAGAAATAAACGTACCTTATTCATGCTTGTTAATTTAACTACAATTTTAACTTCAACTTTACATAAAATCTCATGCATCGTAATCATACAAATTTATATGAATAAATTTTCAACTCATAATTTATTATATAATTTTAATATCAATTGTAAAATTATTCTTAACTCAAACTCTTCGTAGTTATTAAAGTATCGTTAACAAACGAGACTTATATATTCAACACAACCTCAAATTTTGTACACATGGTTTTAGTCATTGTGATTAATTAAAATAAATACTTCATTAATTTGAAATTGATTTTTTAGTAAGCAATTAGTTTTTCTCCATTGTTTTCCATCTTTTCTTCACATTTGTCGAATTATCAACCATTTGTATGAACATCTTGTATTTGATCACCAAAAAATCAAAGAACGACTAGATTTCTACCTATTATAGAGTGTGTTTAGTGATAATTTTTTAAAATTTTAGGAGTTGAATAGAATTGAAGTTGAAATTAATTTTATGAACGAAAGTGAAATTGTATAATAATTGTTTAGTAATTTAAGTAACAAAAATTTATCTTACAATAGACTATAGAAGTGAATATTAAGACTTCATTTGATGATAATCTTTTAACTTTAACTCTAACTTCGCACCAACTTCCATGCATTATCACCACCATATAAATCACATACACAAATTTTTATCTTATAATTTATTATAAAATTTAACTTCATTTAATAATAAAACTCAATTTCTAAATCTTTACAATATTTAAAATTGAAACACCCCATTATCAAACACATCAATACCACCACTCTTGTAGTGTTAGTGATCTCACTATTGTAGAAAGTCATGGGCACTTATAACCCTATCATATAGAGTTTCTTTTTTTATTGACTTTAACAACTAATTTATATTTCTTTATTTTAAAATGCAGCCACTTATCTATTTTATGGAAAAAAAGTAAAAAAAAGAGCTTAACAATTTACTTTACAGCTTGTTCAATAAATTATCTTCAGACAGTTTATTTAATAAGCTATATCATAAATTGACACTTATAAACCCTAGATTCAAACCACAAAAATGACACCTTTCATTGAAACTTATTGTCTAAAATTTGAAATTTACTAATACAGTAAAATTATCTTCAAGTAATAATTTTCAAGAAAAAAAA
>JAMKPZ010016151.1:0-13188 GCA_024699675.1 Amphibolis antarctica
TCCCTCTGTTCTTTCATGTTGATGAAATTTCTGAAACCACTGCAAATTTCATATATAGGTATTATTTGGTTCATCTTAATTTTGCATGTGATGTAATGCAATCAATGTAATTAAATTGAATTTTTTATTCAGATTACAATATTTGTTTTTTTACCATTACAGGCTTTATAATCGAAATTTGATTATAAGAGATCAAGTTTTTTACAGAATAAGCATGAGTTTTAAATGTTAAAATTTTATATTTGGTTGCTAAATATTGTGTCTTGGTTGAGTGATAAAATTTGATTGTGTGGCATAGATTATGCCAACCAAACACAATGCCATAGTGAAAACCTATTATTCATAGTTTAATAGTAATGACAACCAAAACAATCTGCTGGATCTTTGTTGCTCATCGATTATGCCAACAGTCTTGTGTGTCGGTAGTTTGTGTAAAGAATATGAGTGTTGAGAGAGAACTCCTAAGTCTCAGGTCCTCGACAAATGTATATTTTTATTTTTTGTTTCCAATGTTCTCCTACCAGCATCAGTTAAAAGTGGAAATTCAATCAGTGCAGAAAAATTTAAAAGATGTAAAAGTAGATGAAACCTAATTGATTGTGAATTGTTAAAAAAGATTTAAATTTATGTGATTTAAGTGAAGACTTGACAATAGATAGACTTATCAGAAGAAAGAGATTTATGTGGTTGATTTTACATATTGAGATTATGATTCAAATCGTTGTTATTTATCAACTATTTGTGTTTGTGCAAATGAAGTCAGTTTCAGATCATTACTTTTTTGTGCGTAAAAACAAAGATTTGAGGACAAGATAGCTTTGCTTGTTGCTGGAAACCTTGGATGCTTCTCCCATATGTTGTTGTATATTGTCAAACCGTTGTGAGTGAGAAACTATTCTTCGCAGTCGTTCAAAGTGGAGTTTCATTTGTTTGCATCAATTTGTCTTTCCATGCTTGTAGACTTCTTTTAATGTTGTTAATGTGAAGAACCTTAAATATATGTTCACAAAATCTGCACTTCTATTATCAATTCCAAGTGATATCTATCTCGGAGAAAGAGTTTCATTAGTTTTATTTGGATGCTGTCGGTTTAGTTTCTGATAGCGTTTATGGTGGAGAGTTACTTACTTGAAGCTACTTTGAATTTTGCTTAGTTATCATTTAATATCTTGAACTTTGAAGTTATCACTTGGCATCATCAAGCTTGTTTATTTATCAGTTTGTTATCTTATATTTTCATTTTATATCACTTGTGTTCACTTGTAACTTCGATCTAGTCATCTGCTATCTGCACCAATAAGTTACAAATGACCACAAACAACATAAAATGAAAGTGTAACATACTACATTAATGTACTGTCATTCTAAAGGTTGAGACTCTAATGTGTTGGATGTCATTAATGTAATCAACTATGAATTATGAACCACATTAGTGCAATCAACTAAATTTTTTGGTCTAACCTCTTTCACCAGATATTTAAAGGAGATTGATTATTTTCAAATATGCTAAGGGTTGCTTCATGTTTTGCCGAAGAACCAGAGCAACGATTCCTGGCCAGATTGAGATGAATCAATGCTGCATGAGTTTACCTGCTCAAGAAGATATGAAGAAAAGGCAAAGGATTCCAATGAATATTTTTTTTCTTTCCAAGATATAAATCAAATCCAATTAACTTTTAACTTTCCAATAAAGCAATCCCAATCACATGTAAAATTTGAAGCTTTCTACTCAAATCATTAGATTCAAAGAGAAAACGAGATGAAGATACAGGTGAAAGAGAAGCCATGAGGTCTTTTGCTTTAAAAATATTAGTTTTGGATAATCAAAAGAATGTCACTGTTGGCACTTACACTCCTGCAGTAAATTTGATCATAGGTGTCTATATTGCTACAGTAAATTTGACGGAAATGCAGTAATGGAAATAAAAAGTTTAAATTGAAAGAAAAATTAAAAAGGGAAATAGAAAGTGTAAATGGAAATTAAAAAAAAAGAAATGTTAGTGTCTATGAAAATTAAATTTTTATAAATCTACTTGTACATCAAAATTCTTACAATAAATTTTTTAAATTTATAGTGTAAGTTAATAAATTAAAGAATTCTTTCATGATATAACAATATCTTTATGTATTTTATTTACTATTTCTTTGCATTGTCTTATTTTTGTAGTAGTATTTATTTCAAATTCTTCTTTACAAACTTGTTTATTTGTAGCAACATCACTGTCTAAGTTTATTTTGCAAATCTTTTAGTAAATCTAATACATTATGAGCCTAAATTGTATTTTTGTTTTAAATTAAAAAGTGAACAATACTAACAGAAATGAATTAAATTCAATTTTATTAGTACAAATAAGTAATATATGGGAATTGAATTAAATTAAATTCCTATGAATTTAATAACAAGCCTTAGATGTTTATCTTAACGTATAAGATATATAATTTAATAGCACGAGATAATATAATTCAATTAATTTTTAATTATCTATTCAGTTAACTTTAAATCATAGTTGTTAATATCATTAAGTAATATATTTTATACCGTACAATGATCATTTGCAAATTGATGAATTTATCATGAGATGTTTCATCTATTAGACAATTTGTTATTGACGTTTTAATTACAATTATTAAACTTCAATGCACAAGTTTTTGAACGTCTCAAAACCTAAGAAAATAAAACACAAACAACATGTATTTTTTACACAAAATCGTGTAATATAAAAAATTTTATTATTCCTTTCATCACAACGAGTTTTGAATATTTTGAAAATCAAAACATACAAAAGTGTTAATTTTCTAGTGTGTAAGCGAAAAAAAATGATAACGACACGAGTAAAAGTACAATAATAATACTTTTGTGTGAAAAAAAAAAGATGATGCAAGTAAAAGACGATGCCAACGACAAAAATGTTGAAGATGACGTGTGTGATGAGTAAATGATGATATAATTGACAAATAAAAAAAAAGACAATAGTGTAAAAGATGACGATAATACATGTAACAGATAAAAAGACATCAATTTCTGAATATGCCAAGAAGGTCGACGGCATTGATCCTTGTCGGCCGCATCTTAACACGCCGGTGATGGTCGAGCCCGTCCGCCTTGACGGCCGTCCGTGGCCGGCGTTCCGTCGACGGCGACACGAAAATGGCTGCTGGACCCACGCCACGGGATTGACACGCTCAACGGGGAAACCAGAAGCTCGTTTGTCGTTTCCTGGCCGTGCGCTACTCTGTCGACCACATGCCGCAGTCTCCACCATGTGCCCTAACCCCATTTCTTCCTCATGGAGCGACACAACACATGCCGCACCTACTATTGCATCCCAGCCCTACTCCCATTGTAATCATCCGCAGTCCGTTGCTCCGATAGACAACGTTGACCGGGTGGTTATTTTGCTTTCGAATCAAAGGGCTAACTTCACTCCAGACCTCAATCGAGTGAGGCAGGGCGGGGGTAGTGTCGTCACACTACAAACTTTAAAAATCTAGTGCAGTTTGAACCAACCTGTCTGTCTTCAGAATCCTTCGGACAACCAGAAATATCCACCTTTTTAGCATTTCTCCACCTCTCTTTCACTCTCCTACACTCTCTTACCCTTGCTTTAACGTTTCGGCTTCGAATTCCATCTCCACTGCGGCTTTTGTGGCTATCATGGTTCGTTCGGTTGTTTATTTATTTATTTTGAGTTGGTGTCTTCGGTGAGTGTGATACTAATTTTTTTTTCTTTCTTTGGGAATAAGAGTTTCTAGCTAGGGCTCGAATTCGTGGTGGTTTCGGTATACTGGTTGGTTGAGCTTGAGAGAAGGGTTCCTCCTCATGTTGCGGATTTGACTTTGGACCGGTTGGTTCAAACGATTTTGACTAGTTGATCGAGGAAAAAGGCGAGTTCTTTGCTACTACATCGTTATATGTCAATTTCCGCGCGGCCATGTACAAGGTGAAATGGATAAAGAAGTAATGAGCAATGGTTCGATCATGTCTGACGGTGGAGGTGGTTTCAAGCAGGAGGCAGGAATGGACGTCAGAAACGTACGGGCAACTGGGGTTTCTGAAGCGGAAGGGGAGGGGTTTTCTTCTGTCGATGGTGACTTAGAAAGAGGCACCTCTCTTGAGTTTAGGGATCGTCAGATTGCGGGTGCCGTGCGTTATTCTTCTGATCTTGGGGCATCTAGACAGAAAGATGAGGATTCTCCAGGTTGGTCGAGTTGGTTATTCACTTTCTTCAAAATCAGATCGCAGTTTTGCATATTTTTGTATGCTTGTCATGAATTAACTGATGCTAGCTAGTAAATCGTGTCTGATACCTAAGTTCACCATAAGGTAGATTGCTATTGTGGCTCTCTTTGATTATAATGGCACCTCAATGGGAATGCTTATTAGTAAATCTAGTATGTATTGCCATTCCAAATGTTGGTAGCAAGATAACCAAGTTCAAGCCATGAATCTTTTCTCATTCTTCTAAATTTTTTTCTTAACCAGTTTGAAAAAAAGCCCTTTTCCTAGAGTCTTATACACGTTGTTTAAAGTTTTGCTTGTAATTCAATTTGTTGCATGATTTATGACTGGTGTAATAAGGGTTGGGTTGGTTCTTCTCGGTCCTTAAAGTAGGTGCCCCAGCACCTTGAGCAAGGTTGAGCCAGCTCAGTTGGAGAGATGGGCTGGGATAGGTCAGGCTTAATCCACAAGGACATGGCCCAGAGAGATGGTCTCACCCATTGTTTTTTTCAAGTTTGGTTGAAAATTGAAAGTTAAAGTAAAACAAATTTTATTGAATATCTCTTAATTGATATTGCATAAAAATTTAAAAAAATCATATAATCATATTCATACATTTATACTTTTTTCTTTTACATATCACATATTGGTATCCATATTTATTATAAATTTTATTCATAAATTGGATGATACATACCCCAGCCTTGGTTGCATAGGTTGGATTAGGGTTATTGGGCTCAGTATGAGGACTTGGACCATAGGGCTTGCAATTGTGGGCCGAACTGGTCCAATCCAGTTTCGTCTTGAGCCTGGCACTTCCCAACATTTGCCAAACCCTGATCATACTCAGCCATGACACTGGAATTTCTCCGTATTTGTCATTTTTCTCTTGTTTTTTATTATGCATTTTCCATTAAACAAAATCGTCACAATCCGTGTTTGTGTGATTCCACTTGTATCCTTTATGTAGTTTATTTGGATACACTGTAATGTATATGAACGACAAGTTTAACCACCATAGTAAATTCAGTTGATGCTAAAAATGCATGATTTATTTTATTTGTTTTGCCTCAGATCGATAAAAGAAGCCTGTGGGTGAAATGGTAAAGATATACGAAGGTAATGCATGACTGGGATATGCGAACACATGACATAACTATACTACTGAAAAAAAGACCAAGATGATACCTATGAATGCTGCCAATGAGACTTGATCCTGAAATCACTACATTAATTCAATTGGATTCATAAATGCAGCATTTATTATACCTAACAAGTAGCTTTTGCTTAGTTCTTCTCTTAGCCTTTGGTGATTCCGTTTCATAACATGATCACAATTTATCATGGATATGGGAATTTTAATTTTTGTACCTTTTTTTCTTTAAATGTGGTAGGCTTGGAATGTTGCAGAACTGCACTTGTGCGTTCGAGCAGCACAAATAAATTGCTTGACGGTCATCATGCTGCATTTTTAAAATCCAGAACTGAGAAAGCGGGAACGCCAAGGCATGACCTGAAACTTGATAAATTATCTGATCGTGAAAAGGTAAATATGGCACTTAATTCTTTCCTCTCATGACTCAGATAAATGGATAAACCGGGTTATACATAAATACGTACATAGAAACTGGAAGATATGTTGGAGGATGCTTTGTCATAACTGCATTTGCAAAATGCAAAAGAAACATGTATTGTGCCAGTTATATTTCCTATATTTTTAAACAGACGAGCTTTTGGAATATGTTTTGCATTTCTTTGCTAATGTAAAGTTGTGTTTATTTAAACAAATGTGATTGTTAATGTGGTTGGTTATTCAACAATAAGCTAATTAAAAATGCACCTCATATCATTATTGGCCCTTCTATTTATCATTATTTGGTTTTAAATTGGATTCCCTTCTTTTGATATGGTACCCAAGCTACCTGCCAGAGAATGGGTACACAATTAGCCAAGTTAGACTTGCAACACCACTCTTGTCATTTGACATGGCATCACAAAATTTGGATATGCGTCCCTTTTTTATCACATCTAGCAGCCACACATATATAAATCAATAAGAGTTAAGTTTTGCAGTCTACTTACTAGTAACTAAAAGGTATTATGAACTTTATATGATGATTATGATCCTATGTCTCTTTGCTTTTGAATGGGATGTCCCAATCTTAATTATAATAACCTTTGTGATAATAACATTCACATGATGTCAAATTGATTGTTTTCTGTGGATCACTGATATCACCTTGCACTTCATAAATTCTTGCACACATTCTATTGCCTAGTATTTTGGACAATATCTTGCAAAAGAAATTTTGGCAATGATTTGGACTATTATGTTTTAGAGCTGTGATGGTGTACTCGGTGTTTGTACTAAAATAGTGAGAAAACTGAAAATTTGAAATGCTCCAATGATCTTTGACTGTATAAAAATGTTCCTTAAATTTCATTCGGCAAACCAACCATTTGGAATGCTCCACCAATCCTTATTTATATTCTATACAAGAGCTACAATAAAACAAATTGTGTGAATAGGCCAGTTTTTCAAATAATTCTCCTTCTCATTGCCAAAATTCTGGAATGAACCCCATCTGTGAATATCTACATTGTGACTACTCTTCTGGTTTCTATTTCTTTCCTTTTGATTTTTGTTATATTATTGATTGTTTATATATGCAAAATGCATTAATGGTGTCTCTTATGCTTACTTCCATGTTATGGTGAAAATCTCTAATGCCAACAGTATTATTTTTGTTTGCTAGTCATCTTCAGATCTTCGACTTATATCTTCCTTTTGGTTGATACAGAGAAAGATTATTGAGGACCTAGTTAAAATACATAATGATGGTTTAGTGGAAGTTGATTTAGCACATGCACCAGTAGCATCAGAATTATTAGAGCTTGATGCAGCCAATGCTGAACCTGTAGAAGCCGATGATGCCACTTTTGAGTTTGTTAAATCTGTCCCAAAATTACAAATTGCAATTCTTGTTGTTGGAACAAGAGGAGATGTTCAACCATTTATTGCTATTGCAAAAAGGCTTCAGGCATGTTTAATACTGATTTTTAACATACTCTTATCCTCTCCATTATAATCTGCAAATGCTTTTAGGATTCATGCATTTCGTGGTTCTTAAGAAATTACAAAATCATCTATTATGTTTAAGCAACACCCCTGCAGTACAGGATCTTTTATTGATGTCTCCAAAATGACCATTAATTTGTAACATTAATGAGTTTAATATAATAGCAATTATTTGTTTTCTGAATTACTAATTGCTTGTCAAATCTAATTGTTTATTTCTTGATCAAATGTCTTTTCCAAATCCAAAAAATGTTTTATTGATTAAAATCTCAAATAATTGTTTCCTAATAAAAACCTAGAGTGAACATTTAGCATTGTCCAGAAAATCTCAATCAAGAAATTCTATTCCATGATTACCAAAGAGGTAAAAACGCAAATACACGTCATCATCTGTATTTTCTCTTTCATAAATTTAAAAACACAATTGTTTCCTAATACAAATCCATTAAATCTTTTTTAATTAAAATCTCAAATAATTGTTTCCTAATAAAAACCCATGGTGTAGCATTGCCAAGAAAATCTCAACCAACTGATTCTATTCCATGATGATCAAAAAAGTAAAAACACAAATAATATGATATCATCTGTATTATTTCTTTAAAATTTTTAAAAACACATAATTGTTTCCTAATCCAAATCCAAAAAATATTTTTTTGATTGAACTCTCAAATAATTGTTTCATAACAAAACCTATAGTGAACATTCAGCATTGCAAGAAGATCTCAATCAACCATGATGTGCCATTAGTGTTTAAAGGGTTGAATAGGTTTGACCTTTGACTGTGAGTAGCAACCTTGTGAAAAAAATTGTTGCTATGAACAGCTGCTTGCTCCAGAGTAGCAACGTCTTATTTTGAGATCCAAATCTTCTCTAGTCTTTCTGTTGACTTTGTCAATCCTCTCAATATGACTTCTTGATCAAACCCTGCTATTGCATTCTCAAGTATGCTAGACTTTAAAAAAAAAGAAAAGAAAAGAAAAAAAGAAAGTATGCTAGACTTTAATCCTAGCTTGCCGAGCTCTTGTGCAATCCATGCCAGAGTTGCTTTTGAAACCATTTAAAGTGTTCTCATGCAATGAGAAAATCTGGCAACTCCAAATTTGACCATTTGAAGCATCCTGGAGGTAGAGGGACAACTTCCAAAACAAGCAATGTCAAAAACTTGACAGATGGAAGCAAGGAGATTTCAGCCTGTAGCAGAAATGTGAATCAAGGGGAATTGGGCGAGGAAATGAAAAGTTGGAGGAAACTAGAAGAGAAGGAAAGATGAAATAAGGTTTTGACAACTGCACAAATGAAAGGAGGGCGAAAACATAACTTGCATAGTGAATATTGACATATCAGTTGACATGGGCCAGCCTAAGTTTAAAATTCATCAACTTTCTCCAACCCAACATGCTGACACCTTGATGGTACTGTCATGGCCCCCAAAATCTTGCAAAATCAATGCCCACCTATTTTTTGTGTTGACCATTAGTGATTTCAACACTTGTTCTTGTCATGTGTTGATGTTGAAATCTATGGTTGTCATCCACAGTCTGGTTCATCTTTCCCCTTTGACCATCATTAAGGCTCCTTGCTCCCCTCTTGCCGACTGTTGCTCACATTTCACTGAGGTAGGTTTGTAACATTTTGGATACATTCTTTTCCCCCTCTGGTTGCCTTGTTCTATATTTTCTTTCTTTTTTATTTGTTGGGGTGGAAACTTTGTATGGTGCTATCATTTATTTGTCAGTTGTGATTTTTTTTAAAATTTTTCTTTCAATTTTCAACTTTCAGTCATCTTCATTTCTGTGCATATTCCTGATCTTTTTTTGTTTTTTGTTCTCATTAAGCATTTTGTTTTATTTTTTTCTGTATATTTAATAAATTTTCTTGATTTTCTTATCTGCCCAGAATAATGTCTAATATTGATCAGGAAGACTCATGCTCTCTTTTAGCAACATGTCATTGTGTTGAATGACTCTTTGATGTATATTGGAAAAACTTCTTTATAATTATTGTTTTGTTACATGTATGACTCTTTCAATATTTTCTTTTGTATGTTGTATGTAGTCATGCATGTCATACATGCCATTTTTTTGCCATCTGAATGCATTATTGTTTAAAATTTTAATCATTTATATTTAAATGTAGCATTTATTTAATTCTGTATCTTAGCCATTTTGTATCTTAATTTTTAAAATTTTACTAAATCCCCTATTCTAAATTGTATCAGTGCTTCACAGTGGAAACTCCTACGAGACTTTCAGAATAAGATGAACTGGTGCTAAAAACATGTTGTTCAACTTCAGTATAATCTAGATTCTAGACGGATGTAATTCCTCCTCCATTTATGGAATGCAAGATTGCAATTCATTCATTAGGTTCTTCTTTAATGGGTCCAATTTATCATTTCTTCATTCAGAATTCTTAAAATTTTTACATTTTCTTTGGGCTTGAAATGACTTGGGTTGAACAACCCAAAACTATGAACTGAAACACTCATTGAAAATTTTGAAGCTCAATAAAATCAGTTGATCTATAAAGAATAAAATCAAACTGTTAATTATGATTCAGATTTTCCTCATATTTAAGTAGTTTTTGTTGTTGTAAATGATTTACTATTGGAGGATGTTTTCATATATGTCTTGCTTTATGCAGGAGTTTGGTCATCATGTTAGATTAGCAACACATGTTAATTTTTGCAATTTTGTGAGGTCGGCTGGCATCCAATTTTACCCTTTAGGTGGGGATCCACGAATAATGGCTAGATGTAAGAATTCTCTATTTCCGTCAGTTTCCTCAGATTACATTTTTAGAGTTTCCAAGTCCTTTTGCACTATAGTTTTCTTTATTAAACATCTTCTGTTTATTTTAAGATATTATTACAATCTCAAATGCCCCAAAATGCTTAATTTATTGATGGAGGAAAATCCAAAAATCAGTCACAAATTTTTTTGAAGTTTGTAAAACTTCTAATCATGAGGTCCTGATTTATTTGATATCTTGGTAGCCAATTGACTAAAAGATCAGCTTGGCTTGTTGTCCTACTAGAATTTTTTTTGAGCAACAGTGAAGGAAATATCATTAAAAATGAGAGAAGGGAGCCTACAAATGCCACAGGCAGACTAAACCAAAACATAAAGGAAAAAAGATCAGGATTTCTGGGATAGGAAACCCAAAAGGACAAGATGAAATGAGAACAAAACAAAGCTACTTGACATCCAACATCCGAATAATTGCTTTCAAAGTGAGACAAGAGAGATGCCAATCATCGACTGAGACACCTCAGAATATCCTATTTTTGTGCTCTAACTTTGTCTCCACCATATGGTATGGGAGATGGATGGTCAGATCCTGCCCTAACACCTATCAAGCCTCATCTTTTTCCTCCGTGTGGGGATTGGGGACCTACCAAAATTAAGATGTTTGGGGGTTGGATTTGATAAACATAATATTTGTGTTGTTGCCCTAATTATCATACTCATACAGGTGGAAAAAATATTTTCGGCAAAATAATGAAAGTAGGCCTTGCCTTATCTTTTCCCACTAACTGGGATTCCCTGCAAGCTAGTGAAATGTTTTATCAAAGGTACATTTGGAATTGTTACTGGAAAATTCCAGAAAAGTAGTTGAGGAAAAATTTACCCTTTTGAAGAAAAATCAGAAAAATTACTCACTGAAAGCCATTAAATATCTTGGTAAGAATTATCTTTTCGTTTAAAGTTACATCCTTAAAAGAAGTTCAAAACACAACCTATTTTACAAATATACATCAGCTTCTTTTCCATTTTGATCAAATGTAACACTGTATTCTTACTCAAAATTTCTCATTTTGGTTATCTTTAACAGATATGACCAAAACTAGAGGTTTTCTACTATCTGGGCCAGCAGAAATGTCTGCACAGAGGAAGCAAGTGAAGGCTATCATTGATTCTTTGCTTCCAGCATGTACAGAGCCTGATTCAGAGTCTGGAGCATCATTCAGAGCTCAGGCAATCATTGCTAATCCTCCTGCTTATGGTGAGTATATTCATCAGTAGCATGTGATAAAAAAGTTCATAATCCTACTCTGTTTCTGTAAATTGAAAGTTCAGTAATCTGGATTTAATTTATACATTATTTATAATTTGCATTTGTATCTGTTTCCGGCAAAACTACAACTAAAAAATTAAGGGTTTTTTTGTGACAATGCCCATACCAAAGATGCATTTTATATCAATAATTGCTTTCTCTTCCTCATCCATGTTTAGCGTGTGTGAATCTATCATTACTTTTAGCATGATGGTAAGAGTAACTATAATTGATAAAAATTTTAAGGCTTAACTGCCTTGGCTTGTGAGTATGAGTACTGACATGGAAGCAGATGCAAAAATATACATCAATAACAATTAATGCTTCAATCCCATTATTTGAAGTTGCCGACATGAGTCCTTTCCCTCTCCATTTATCCATAGGATTTATGTTCATTAATGGATTAACAATTTTTTATAACTAGCCATCTATCAAAAGCTAACTGTCCCTTCCCTTGGTATGGGATTGGTTGTGCAGGAATACCCTCCATAGATATGGAAATATACAACAATAACAATTGTTACTCCTGATATGGAGGGTTGGTTATATGAATTCTTTCTCTTCATTTACCTTTTGGAATTGCGGAAGGTCTATGGCCAGTCTGCAATGCCTAGATGTCAATCCCTTGGGGTGTTCTCTAGTTCCTATGAATTGGAGACACCATGGATTTTCTTTCTTTTTGTGTCACATCTCTAAAAAGGCTGAATGAAGATGATGCATCAAGCTATTTGCAAGGGCCAATCTGATCCTCTACTATCAGGATATCAAATGAAGGAACCTTAGGAGGCCCACCAACCCTAACCATTGTCCATGTATGATCCATACTAGATCTAACTAGCTGCCCATCCTACCTCTTTGTTCTTGGTAACCCATATTTGTCTTAGTTGACCTGACACAACTATAGTTGATAGAAAAGAGTGTGTTGATCCTTCTAGGTATGTGTCAGAATACCCTCCACAACTGATTTGCAGATACGGAAATGTGTTTTTTTGTTCAAATTTAAAGACAAATGTTATGCGTGGTAACCAAAGAAGCACAGCGGAATCAAACGGAAGAGTAAGCGTTGAGAAAGGGAAAAGGGGAGGATCGCTTAAACAAGACACACAAACAAAGTGCACACCAGATTTTACATGGTTCACCCTAACTTAGGACTAGTCCACGGATGGAGAGGGAAAGTGTTTTCTTCTGTGGAGGCTAGGGTTACAAAACTCACAACTCATACCCTTTGGAAAACTCTAGCCAAGCTTATATAGTGCTTGGGTTTTCCAAAGGACCAAAATGCCCCTTATACTAATTACATTATTAGTATCATTCAAAACATAATACAACAATAATCTCCACCTTGTCTTGAATGTTGGCTCCACCTTGATCAAGCCTCTCCATCAAGACCCACAAGGGGTCAGCTGCAGCCATACACATTGAGCAAGTCCAAGCAATGCTTGAACTTACTCTCAATCACGTCCTTTGTAAACATATCTGCTGGATTGTGCTTAGTGCTGATCTTCAAAATCTTTATTTTGTCTTCACTTCTGAGAAAATGGTACCTGACATCAATGTGTTTTGTGCGATCATGAAACACATTGTCCTTTGTTAAACAAATGGCACTGAGACTGTTACAGAAAATATCAGCTTTGTTAATCTGTACTCCAAAGTCTCCAAGTAGCCCTTTTAACCAAATTCCTTCCTTTGCGGCCTCAGTCATTGCCATGTATTCCGCCTCTGTAGTAGAAAGTGAGATAGTAGGCTGAAGTGTTGACTTCCAACTGACAACTGAGTCTGCCACAGTGAAAACATAACCTGTCAGGGATCTCCTCTGATCAACATCACCTGCATA
>JAMKPZ010016155.1:0-18351 GCA_024699675.1 Amphibolis antarctica
AAAATAATTTATATTCGATGAAATATGCGTCTCTTCCTCTCAAGGGAAGATCTGTCTGTTACAAAAAAATTATTAACTTTTTTATTATAATAATATTTTTATAATAGACAAGTATATAAGTTCGTCAGCGTAGCGAATGTGCCATTATGTACTTGGAAATTAAAGTGCTGTCGTCTTGTAATGTTTCGATAAAGTGAAGTGAATTTCAGGATATTTTAGGAATTATATCATTTACAATATAAAAATGAATAAATAAAATATGTAAAAGAATAATGAATAATATTTATTATAATAATGAATGATAGTATTTTTTAGAGTTGAGATGAATAATGAATAAAATATGTAATAAAATAATAAATTATATTTATTATATTAATGTGATGATGATAATATTTTTTTTAGAGTTGTGATGATAGTATTTTTTGAGAATTATGACATCTAATGAATAGTAAATAACGTAAAAATTGTTTATTAAATGATACCGTAAAATGTTGTAATATATAGTAAAAAACTTAATTACATGGGATTAGAGAAAATGCCCAGTCAAATAGGGGCTAGGTGAATCAGGAGTGCATTTGTTTTAGAGATAGAATTAGGTGAGATAATATTTCTATTTTTTAAGAAATTATATGATATATTGATATAATTTTTTAATATAAAATATTATAATTATTTGATAAATATTATTATAGACTATATAATAAAAAACTCGTAAAAAACAAATCCGAAGATAGTAATGTTTGCTTACGTTGCCCTCCATTTTTTAAATTTAGTTAGTTTAAATTTTTTCATTTGTTTTCGTTGCCCCCTCCTTGCCAGCCTGCATGGCCTTTTGCCCTTTCCCCTCGAATAGGAGGGGGGCACGGCCCATATCGTCGAAGAGTTTTCAGCTCTTCTTCCTAGGACGGCGGGACTCGACGTTGCGAGCTAGTTGTCGACCCAATGACCAGACGATCGACCCAACGATCCGTTTTGCCTCCTCCCACAAATGCAACTATTCACCCTGTCGGTCACACAACCCGGTGGTTGCCCAGTGACCTAGTAACTCATCCCCCCCACCAGCGACATGACTCGTTCAACCCTCTCTCGCACATCGACGCACACGATCGTTCACCTTGTTAGTCGCACAACCTATCGGCCCATCCACCCCACCGGCCACATGACCCATTCAGCCCCCTCTCGCATATGCGACCATTCACCCCCTCCCTGGCCGCACAACCCGATGATTGGGTCCCCCCCTCTCCCGAGCCGGTGACCAACGTTCCCCTCCCCCCTCCTGCGACCCACTTGGTAGTCTCGTGCTAGGTAGGGTCATGTCTATTTCGTACTGGAATTCATATCGTGCTAGCTTAGGAGTTTGACTTAGGCACGACACACAGTACGAAAAAAATTTCGTACTGTAACATTGACCAACATGGTTTGCCAATCAAACCATGTCAAGCCATGCTAGGTCGTCCCATTGATATCTTTATGTACACAAATATTTATTATAATATTTAACCCTACATTTGGAATTTTATTTTGTTTCTTTTGCACATTAATTGTTATAAAAATTGATATATATATAAGAGGATAAATGTTTCATTTGGGCCATGTTGTGCTTAGGTGGATTTTTCCAACCTAGGTATGACCCACTTAGGTTATATCAATTAAGTGTACCATTGATAGTATCCAATTGTGTTAGATTGATATGATTTTATTTTTTATTTTATTAAATAATTAAAAAAATAAATAATATAATATTATCAAACATACCTTGAGATTTGTTGATCGACGTGGACGTCTCAATCTTTCCCAATTGTATACACGAAAATTTTAACTTTACTCTCGTTTTATTCTTCTAGAATAGTCTTACGGTGTTAACAACGTACATATATATATATAGTATAATATCTTCTAATGATATTTATAAAAAATTAATTTTATAAGTATTTAATTTTACGATTAAGAATTCATCAATAATATATATATTCAGAGAAACAGAAGATTGATGATATTTTTTTATTGTTCATAATATACTGATTTTTACCAGAAATCAAAAGTAATTAGACTGGAAAAATCTGATAAAAACTGAAAATTGAGATCTATAACGGATTGGTAAGAGATAAATACCATTTAACCTAATCCAATCAAGACTAATTTTAGGTTTCATTTATTTTCAGATTTTTCAACTTTCAAAATCATTTTTAACATTATTATTATTGTTTAATTTCTAATGTATAAACTTTTATCACTTAAATTACTATCTAATTTTAACTTCGTTTACAAAATTAACTCTAACTTCAACTTTATCTAGCTTCTTAAATTGAAAAAGGCTGTTCTCAAATGTAACTTTTTCTAAGTTTTAAAATCATTTTCAATGTTATTATTACTACATAGATTTCAATGTACAAATTTTTATCACTTAAATTATTATGTAATTCTAATTTCATTTACAAAATCAACTCTAACTTTAGCTTTATCTAACTTTTAAAGTTAAAAAAAGTTGACTCCAAATGTAATTTTTTGCCAACTTCCAAAATTATTCTCAAAGTCATTATTATTAGATAAATTCTAATGTATAAATTTTTATCACCTAAATTACTATACAATTTAAATTTTATTTATAAAAATAATTCTAACTTCAACTCTATTTAACCTCTAAAGATGAAAAAAACTATTCCCAGATACACCTTTAAGTCACAGATCCCGTTCACTTATCAATTATTTTAACTTCGAAAATTCTCATTTAATAATATACTTTTTTTATTATTTTAATTAAAAAAAGTTTCACCTAAAATCACTCGTAAAAATACTTTTATTCACTCACGTACGTGAACGCACCCTGAAAAAAAACTGATAAGTCAAAAATCTAATGTTTGCGTATATATATCCGAGTTGGCGGGCGGAGAAAGCAGCAGTTGCATCGAACGCCATGGCCTTGCTTGTGGAGTCCTTCCCTGAAACCCTGGTAGCCCTGGCGTGCTTCCTCCTCCTCATCTACGTCAACCACCGCCGGCGGCAGCGACGGGTTCCGACGTGTTGGCCGGTGGTCGGCATGCTCCCCGACACGCTCCCGCAGATGCACCGCATCCACGACAGAACCACGGAGGCGCTGGAGGACGCCGGGTGCACCTTCCTCTTCAAGGGCCCTTGGTTCGCCGGAATGGACAGCCTCGTCACCTGCGACCCCGCCAACGTCAACCACATCTTCAACGCAAGGTTCGCCAACTACCCCAAGGGCGGCGAGTTCGTCGAGATCTTCGACATCCTTGGGGAATCTTCAACGCCGACCACGAGGCGTGGAAGTCGCAGCGACGGATGACGCACGGGCTCATGGCGGAGCAGAGGTTCCGAAGATCGTGAACGCCGTAGTCCCCATGCTCGACGCGGCGGTGGAGGAGGGGACGGTCGTCGACCTCCAAGACCTGTTCCTGCGCTTCACCTTCGACGCCACGTGCGCGCTGGTGATGGGAGTGGACCCTCGCTGCCTGTCGCCGGAGCTGCCGGAGGTGCCGTTTGCGAAGGCGATGGACGGCGCGATGGAGGTGCTGTTGCTGCGCCATTTGTTGCCAAGCAGGTGGTGGAAGCCGATGAAGAGGATGGGGTTGGGACCGGAGAAGAAGCTCGCCGAGGCGTGGGAGACCATCGACGAGTTCGTAGAGCAGCAGGTCTCGAAGAAGAAGGAAGAGCTTCGCAAGCGCAAGACAGGGGAGACTACCTCACCGGACATGCTGAGCTCATGGCTGAGCGGCAGGGTCAGCGACGACCCGGCCGGCAAGGTGGGTTTCGCCGACAACGTCTTCCTCCGGGACATGGTGGTGAATCTGATGCTGGCGGGGAGGCACACCACCGCCTCCGGGCTGACTTGGTTCTTCTGGCTCCTGTCCAAGCACCCGCGCGTGGAAGCCAAGATCCTCACAGAGCTGAGGGACAACCCCGGCGTCTGCAACGGCGACTTCGACGTGCCGGAGCTGGGGTCGTTGGTGTACCTGCACGCCGCCCTCTGCGAGTCGCTGAGGCTGTACCCGCCGGTGCCGTTCGAGCACAAGGCGGTGGTGGAGCCAGACGTGCTGCCGAGCGGTCACCGGGTGCGGCCGGAGACGAAGATACTGGTGTCTCTGTACTCGATGGGGAGGATGCCAGGGGTGTGGGGGGAGGACTGCAGGGACTTCCGGCCGGAGAGGTGGATCGGGGAGAGGGGGAAG
Organism: Amphibolis antarctica; assembly: GCA_024699675.1. Taxonomy (NCBI): domain Eukaryota; kingdom Viridiplantae; phylum Streptophyta; class Magnoliopsida; order Alismatales; family Cymodoceaceae; genus Amphibolis; species Amphibolis antarctica. The sequence goes on from JAMKPZ010016155.1 coordinate 4,188, forward strand.
CTCCGGCACCAGCCGTCGTACAAGTTCATGTCCTTCAACGGCGGCGCACGGACGTGCCTGGGGAAGGACGTCGCCTTCACGCAGATGAAGGTGGCGGTGGCCGGAGTGATGAGCAGGTACGTGGTGGAGGTCGCCGAGGCTCACCGCGCCGCCGTGCCCGAAATATTTGCAACTTTATAATAATATTTATATTTCTTAATGTATTTATTATATTATCAAAATTATTTTTTTTATTATCCTAAAATTATTCTCTTAAATATTAATTTTTCTCACTCTCAAAATGCAGGAGTGATTAAAAAAAAACGATGCCTTAATTTGCTAGCATGAAGTATCTTAACCTTTTTTAAGTAATATTTTAATAATGATTAAAAGAGTGTTTGTGTATTTAAAAAAGAAAAAAGTAAAATTCATAAAAATTCACTTTCCCACCAGATTTTAAATGATGTTTGTGAGAAATGATGTAAAATTACTCTTTCATGATTTTCTAATATATGAAAATAAAATAAAATTTTTTGACATCTTTTCCAACGTCCTTTGCTATGAATATACGAAAAATGAAGGCATATGTATATATTTAAAATCACCTCTTTTAAGTAATTTTCTATCAAATCTTATCATTTTTATTTCATATCAATTCTTGAATTCTTTTTTTTTTTTCCTATCATTTCCCCGAAATGAATCTTAAAAGATCTTTGATCTTAAATTCAAAACTCTATTAATACAATAAAATTATCTTTAAAATAATGATTTTCAAAAAGAGGGAGTATAAAGGTCTATTTGTGCCTTTAGAAATGAGAAAGAAAGTAGAGTTGTCAAGCCCACACGACACGATTTTTGTGTTGACAGTACTATTCGTACTGCACGACCCACCACTAATAGGCCAACCTAGGCATGACTCATGACATAAAAAAATACTATTCGTACCGATCAATAACATAATTTTGATCGACATGATTTTTAATTAATTTATTATTTAATTAAAAAATTACAACATTCTTCTCGACACTTGGCATTGCAACTCGACGGTCAACCCAATTACCCGATAGCTTGTCTCCCCCACTGATCGCATGACCCAACGACTCGTGCTCTCCCCTCCTGTGCACGCGACCATTCACCCCACCGACCGCATGACCTGACTATTGGCCCAATCACCCGACAGCTCGTCCCCCCTATAGGCCACGTGACCCGTTCACCCCCCTTTCGTGCACACGACCATTCATCCTACCAACCTCACAACCCGACTGTTGGCCCAATGACCTAGCAGCTCATCTCCCCCACACAACTCGTTCACCCCTCTCCCGTGTATGCGACCGTTCACCTCACCAACCGCACAAACCAACAACCCGTCCCCCCCACTAGCCACACAACCCAACAATCCATCCCCCCCACTAGCCACACGACTTGTTCACCCCCTTCCTATACATGCAACTGTTCACCTACTGAACACACGATCCGACTGTCGACCAAATGACCCGACGACCAGTCCCCCCCGTCAACCACACGATCCATTCACCTCACCAACCATACGACCCGACAACTAATCCCCTCACCCCTCCCGTGACCTGACTACTGGCTCAGAAGACACTCTTAGTCATAGTCTCGTGCTGGGCCAAGCTATGCCTATTTCATGTTAGAATTCTTGTCATATCGACATAACACGAACGACTTAAAGGTCCAACCTAGGCACAACCTACAGCACAAAAATTTTTTCATGCCAAACCAGGTCAAGCCAACACAACCCATTGACATCTCTAAAAGAAAGGATGAAAATTCAAGAATCAACAAAAAAATGAAAATAAAAGGATACGACAAAATGTGCAAAAATAAGATTTGTTCGTGCATACACGAAAAATAGAGAAATTTTAAAATTTGAGTATTTATGAAGTTTCTCTTTCCTATTTATTCATATGGGAAATCTAAAAGTTCGGTGAGAAAATCATATAAAAATGGATTACGTTAAGAAATTAAGAGAAATTGCTAAATTTTAGGCTAATAAAAAATAACTTTCTTATAAATTCATTTTCCAAGAATTTCATATGCACATCCTCCCAACCAGTGAATCTCACTTTTAGCAAAACCTATACATAAATTCAAAGACTATTTAACCTTTAAATTTACCTGATTTCTTACGAATGCTCGCAGAAAGTCAACTCCTTTGTTAATAATGTTGATAACCATTTGCGCATTTGATGCAACAGCAAAACATATACCTAAAGACAACCTCATCTTATCTGAAAACCAACAAACACTTCTTCTGCCTCGTTTATTCTATTCCATTTCCTGTAAAATCAACTTCAAAAATTATGAAAAACAAAATTTCATAGTAAAACAAACAAAATTAAACTTTACAGTAAGTTACACGATAAGAATTTGTACATATTTTATATGCGGTAACGATGATAAGTAAAAGTTTATGATGTGATATTGAAAAGTATTTTTCTTGGAATTATGACGAAGTGATATTCACTTTCTCTTTTCCTCTTCCTACCTAACTTTCATATTGGCAATGAAAGATTATCTAATTTACGAGTCTATCTGTGTACATCAAATATCTAAAAATAAAAATAAAAATCCGAACTATATAATAATATATGAAACGCTTTCGATCTTCCTACCAATCATACCCTCAATTCCTTATATATTCAGACCACATTTATTTCAATTTTAAAATAAAATAACTTTAGACAAACGATACTGTAGTCATATATTAAAGGAACAATTCTAACATAAAAGAATTGAAATTCAAAAATACCCTATGATGTAAAGAAATGTTCAATTCTAGAGTGATTGTACGAAGATGCAGTCATATATTTATGACTTTTCATTGAAACCGCTCTCTATATGACAAAAGCCTAGAGCAGTCTAAAACAAACATTAACCTTAAAAGATGGGTTGTCAAGCATAAGTAAAGAAACTTAATTTACTTACTATACTTTTTTGTTTTATGATATTTGTCCCTTGGAGCTTTTGTCTCTTTTCTGTTTTTTTTATAACTTTTATACTTACATTTTTATATGAATTGTTTCATTTTATCTCTGGTAGCAAAGATAAAGTTGAGATTGGCCAGAACCAATTCCCATGCTTTGATACCAACACCACCAGAACCAATACCAGGTTTTGTTGAGTTCAACTTCTACACCATACGATAGAACCCACTTTTAACCTCTCCACTACCAAACCAACACCATTTTCTACTCCAACAAAAGGCATGAAATACTCGGTACTCACTATAAATAAAGCTGGAAAACTGCTGAACTGAAGCATAAAACTTACCACACCTGAAATGGCACGCCTTCTCTTTGCTGGTAGCAGTGTTGCGGCCAATAAGACAAGCAGCATCCATCTGGGTATTGCAAGCTTCATCATGTGTGCGCTTGCTGTAATAGCTTGTGCGTCCCATGGGCGTCGGTGGCGTAGGTTCTTCCCTGTTGGACGTCAGAGTAACAACCCAGTCATAAGCATGAATCAAGTCCAACCTGGTGTTGAAGGGGAGGGATGCATTTGGCAGAGGAGCATAATCATGGGTGAGAAATGCCAGTACCCAGAGTTCTCTGGTGTCATCACCTACAATTCTGAAGGCAATATCGTCCGCCCGTCTGGTACTGGTACACTGCAGCATTGGAAAGTATAGAAGAAAAAATGTTGATTGTGGTAATATCTAATAGCTCCTGTAACAGCATGCTAAGTTCCTTTTTCCCTCCTACTAGAGGTATCATTATTATCTAAATAAGAATGATTTGTGAAGAATCCTCAAGTTAAACAACCAAAGAACCTAAAATAAAATGACAGAGATAAGATTTTGACTAGAAGATGCTTGGTGATTCACAACAAAATTGTTATTTAAACTCCACATGATCAGTTGGTTCTTGATGCTTCTTTAATTGAAGAACTGCGCCCCCTGAACCCAACAACGCTCAGCTTTGATTGTTCCAATCTTAGAGAAGCAGATTTTCTGTTCCCAAAAACATTCATCTCCTTCGTGGTCTTGCCTTTGGAGACATTAGCAAATGCTTTAGTTGGCTTGGAGGATGTAACTTTACCAGACTTGGATGTGGATTGTTTTCTTCTACCAACGGTTACAGCTTTCCGGCTTGATATTAGAGCTGCCCTTCTTCCAGATGTGGAAGATGATGAGGTTGAGCTCATCCTCTTTGATGGAACTGTATCCCTTTTACTGTTTGAGTATTTTCCCTTTTGATCAGATTGTCGAGAATTGGCAGCATCTCTCCTAACATTGCCAGCATTAAGCATCTCAAAACTCTCATTTTTCCTGATGGCTTCCTCAATTCTTGATGCCAGTACTGAATCTTTCTTGTCTACAAAGCTCGTTACTTTCCCTAGGATGAGAAAAGAGTGTAATAATTATAAAAAAAAGGAAAAGAACAACACGAGAGAGACTTTAAAATAAAGCCATATAGTTAAAATTAAACTTTTTAGAATTACTCAACAAGTTGCAAAGAGAATCATCATCGTTTTGGAAAAAAAATGCATACGACATAAATGGGTCTAGATTGAAAAAAGCAAAGTGGTATAGAAAACAGAGCTCTATTGAGAGCCAGAAAAGCTCACATTGCATGTTATTCGTTCTAACTTCTTAAAGAACCACTCTTTATCCCCCGAACCTCTCCAAAGGTGGGCATTTGAAAGCAGCAAGGGAAAACAGTTGCTTACCTTTCATTTACTTTGTTAGAGACTCTTGTTTAAATAGGAATAGAAGATAGAAAAAGTAGAAATAATTATAACATCATTCACTTCCTTTTACTTCCAACTTCCATAAATACTATCATTTTCATAATGACATTCACATTCTCTAATCCACTTTTTCTATTATCAAAATCACTTTTCTTACTTCTCCTATCTCAAAATTATTCACCTGAAAATCACTTTTCCCCACTCTTGGAGTGGAAAAGTGGGATTGGTGAACACTCCCATAGTCATTATAACATGTATGCGTTCTGGAGAAGTGGCAACTAATAAAGTAGGATAAACAATAGCCCAAGTAAATTTCATTTCTTCTTTTTTTAGAAGAAATTTTCTCTTCATTTTGTAGCTTCTAAATTGAAGATATAATAAATTACTTCCATTAATTTCCGTTCCCTATCTATGTCTCTCTAGTTTACATTCAAGCTACGGTGCCCAAATACATCACTGGGCCATACGTACTTGTACAAATATGACATTGTAAAGGTACGGATACAGAATACAGTCCCATACATATGCCATACGTGTGATTCTTTTAATTATTATTTTTTCCAATTTCAGCTGCTGCAGATTGGTAGGCGATGGTGTACTTATCTCTCTCCAAGGAAATGTTATAGTCTCTCTCTCTATGTGTATATAATTATTAATTAATCATAACCATATCCATGTTACGTTTTTGTGCCATTGTAAATGATACACCCACATTCATGTATTTTAAATTGAAAAATTACGGTATCCATATCCATACCCATGTCAATGCTCATATCTGTAAGCATACCAGGGCAACATAGCACGGAAGAAATGCATGGAGCATAACAGGAAAAAATGATAAAAATGTTATATAAACATATCAGCAATAGTACAGATTCGGGTAATTCATCAAATGCTGTAACAACATAAGGTGGAACAGTTTGCAACTCACCTTTTGCACCCATTCGAGCAGTTCTTCCAGTTCGATGGAGGTAGTCTATCTAAAAAACCACATAAAGAAAATAAGAGCACCATCTATCTGAATATCACAATTGTAAAAGGCCAACTAAAAATTAAATGTATTAGATATTTGAAGTGCAAAAGAATAAACACTTACTGAATTCAGTGGGAAGTCAAACATGATAACATGATCAACATCCAAGTCCAGTCCTCGAGCAGCCAAGTCAGTGCAAACCAGTGTTGGACAATCCCCTGCATCACTCTTAAATTTTTTAAGGTTCTCAACCCTGTCACAAGGAATAAGAAATAACAAATCAAAAACGGGAGAAACACGGGATAAATCAATAGCAATAGAAATATAGAACACAACAAATCTTACACCTTTACAGGAGGCTCCATATACCTGGTTAGGTAATCCTCAAATTCAAACTTCATAACTAACAGTGATGTGAAGAAATAAGTAGAAAACAAGCTGTCCCCCAAATAAGTAATAAAGATTAAAGACAGTAGAAAAGTGTCCGAATAAGAATAATATATCAATTGCTTCTAATAAATGAAAAAAGTCAGGCAACAATAGCCAATACTTTAATCCTGCTATATGGTGTTGAAAAAAATAATATTTTCTTTCCATCAATTAATATAATATTATCTATCACTAAATATTCTGTTAAATTATGCACTTTTAATTTTTTTTGCTATTTTTATCCAATTACTATTTTGGCCCTCCTCTACCTCTTTTAGTTTTAACTAAATTAATAATTTCTTCTTTCTGATAGGTGTAACCATAGGCTTTCGATTGATGCCAACAAATCATCCAAAGACGATTGTTCAATTATCACCTATTTGAAAGAAATGAAAATTCACAATGTTTACCTCTGTTCTGCTGGCACTTCCCCATGGTAATTGACTGTGAAAATTTGATTTTCAGCAAGAAAGTGATCCACAGCACGACTAGAGTTTAGTGTATTGCAGAACACCATCACCCGGTTTCCTCTTGCCAAGCTTGGCTCAAGGACCTATAATAACATTACTGAAACAAGCTTAATTTAACTTTAATAGCAGCAAACTTCAGAATACAAGAAACAGAAACAAGGGGCTGAATTACAGAACATCCATGTGAACTGCATGGTTTTTATGGAAAATGATCGTCCCATGTGATGTATTCAGTTGTATGAATACATTTCATCTTTCATGGTGGAGCTAATTGTTTTCAAATAAATGCAAAAAATATTAGATTACAAAAAGCTCAAAAGCAACATGCTGAAATAGGGAAGGTGTTCTTGTATACTGTTATTAGAGGCATGAGGATTCCATATTGGGGCATAAAGTGGAAAGAGACAATCAAGGAATATACATTTAAATTTGTGACGGTAAATAATGTCTTGATAAACAAGAATAGAAAAATTTTGAGCTCAAAAATATGTGAATCAAATTCCAATGACAAAAAAATGCAAAGAGAAATCATATAGACCTAACCTGGAGGAGTGCTTCCAACTTGTTTTCAGAGGCAGAAAGTTTGATGAAATCGTGCCTAGCAGAAGCGACTTTCTTGTGCAATGATGATGTGCGCAGATGCTTGATTCCTTGAAATTCTTCATCGACCAACTTTTGCACAGCCTAAAGTACATCAAGAATAAAATGCAATCCTCAAAGAGGGGCAAGAAACTAGATGCCAACAATCAACAATAAGATAATGCAGTTGATTTTCTACTCCATTGTAAAGCATGGAGGGGAAGGAGTACTGGCTCCCAACCCAAGCAAAAATGGTAACATTATCTAAAAATTTAAATGCCAACAGACACAGACATAATGAAACACGTTTATTGGATATCATGCATGATACACATCATTAGAAACTCCAAAAAATTACAAGAAATGACAAGGATAAAAATGTCATCACATAAAATCACTGATAGGATTCCTGCAATGTATCCAATAACAACTTATTATGGACAAACAATCAAATGCCCTGCTTATAGCTTATACGTCCTTGTAACCAGCACTAAATAGAATAAACTGAACAAGTGGTTCAGAATGCATAAGATTCTGTAATAAGTTGTTCGGCTAAAGTTACCAACGATGAATTGATGTACTCCTACTGCTTCATGTGAATTATAGCAGGGCTTTTCAAAGTACATCTACTTGTGGCTCATGTAGTCAATATGCTAGAGAAGCAGTGGATCACCATACTAACACTTGCATTATTTGAAGCACAACAAACACATGAAGTTCCATTTGCTAAATTTTCAACTATGCATTTGCAAAAGAGGAGCAACACGATGATAGCTCATGATACTAGTGCCATTTTGTTTGGTATTAAAAAGTTGATTCCTAAGAAATAATTCTCCATAATTCCATATGAAAGCAATGAAAAAATTTAGTGTTAGAGGTGAAAGCTAGTGTAAAACCTTCGTCATGGTGGCAGCCACCAAAACAATTTGAAATCCAGGATCATTAAGTTTTGATGCGCGTGCTTTTAATGGACCAAGAAACTTTCGAATGTCTGGCCCAAAACCATGATCAAACATTGTATCAGCCTCATCTAGTACCTGTAATGGGTCATGCTGTCATGTTGTAATGAATATCAAAGATGATATTGTAGTTACTTTAGGTTGAAAGACTAGAAGAAGACTTTCTTTAGTTGTAAGGCTTTACATTTTCATAGGGTAAAAGAGAGTGGAAATGTGATTTTGAGCACTTCAGTATTAAATGAAAATACTTGCAAGCACTAAGCACTGATAGGACAGTAACTTGGGATTTTTATGAATGAATGGAGATCCTACATTTGACCTTTTCTTCAATTTCATATTTGACGTCTTTAACTTTTTGAAGATATGGCTAAGCTTACCAAATACTTGATATCCCCAAAGACCATGTTCCCAACTTCAATGTGTTGAAGAATTCTTCCTGGAGTACCAACTACCATGTCAGTTGGAATATTTAGTGAATCTTCCTGAGGTCTTAAACGACCACCTCCACTTATCATAGTAGATCGAAAACGAGCATGGTGGCTTATAGATTTGGCCACACGAAACACCTGGACAGAAATTTCTCATTTAAGGCCCATAAAACATTGATAAACTCTAAACAACAAGGTGGATAGTGAATTCCAATCCAAAATGAGAATAGAAGCAATACCTGTTCACAGAGCTCCCTTGTCGGACATAGTACAACAGCACGAGGACGCCTAGGTTTCAATGACCTTCCACGCAATGCTTCATCATTCCTTAGAAGCTACGGGATGGAAGACAAATGTTAGCAACATCAGTAATTAATAATACAAAATACCATCATATTCTCAGACAAAGTTGAGGTGAATCACAAGTGAACTTCCATTCTATATATAAACATCTTTTCAGCCATATCAAACTATAGTTTCTTTCCAACTGTTTATGCCCAAAATTGAGGTGAAGCTACAGGATGGAAAACAAATGTTGGCAACATCAGTAATTAATAATACAAAATATCATCATTCTCACACAAAGTTGAGGTGAATCACAAGTGAACTTGCATATTATATATAAACATCTTTTCAGCAACATCAAACTAAAGTTTATTTCTAGCTATTTAAGTCCAATATTGAATTTGTATAAAATTAGACTAAATCGAGGATTTATCAAAGAAAAATGATAAGATACTATTCTGCAAAAAGAGAAATTCATGAAACTTAGAACTTCCTACAGGAATGAGCTTGAAATCATAGGGCATTTAGATCTTCCATCTGTATGCAAAATGGAATTGAGCCTGATCCGCTAAATTCATAAACAATGTGCATTTGAAAATGATTTTAGCACACTATAATGCTTAAATGGAACAAGCCAAGTTGATATACCTATTCATGTCAGTCCAACTAAAGCCAGGTTTCTTGTTGATCTCAAGCTTATTCATCTGAATTTTCAATTGCTCTAGTTCTGTCCATTTTCCAGCAGACCTATAAACATCAGTAAGATGCAGATAAGGCATGGGATCTTCAGGAATTAGTCGGGATAGCTGCATGGCTGCATGTTCAGCTATCTTAATGTTACAGTTCAATCTGCAACCACTAAGAACAGAGGTCCATATAACTGAGTCAGGTTCAAAAGGCATTAAATTGATCATGTGCTCAGCTTTCTCAATGAACCCCTTACGGCATAAAAGATCAATGATACATGCATAATGGCTCAAATTTGGTTCAATGCCATCATTGCATTTCATTCTCTCAAAGTAATATTGGGCTTGTTCCAATAGACAATTATGCATACAAGCAGAAAGAACACCAAGATATGTAATGCTATCAGGTTTTATCCTTGTCTCATACATTTTCTTAAACACAGCAATGCTCTCCATGGCAAAGCCATTAACTCCATACCCATAAATCAATGTATTCCATGTAACTAGGTCGTGCTCATCCATTTGGTCAAATACCAACCTTGCCTTTGACATGTTTCCAGACTTAGCATACATGCTTATCAGTGAATTCATGACAGTGAAGCCGGATTCAAACCCATACTTAATTGCAGCTCCATGCACAGATTCTCCATATTTTAGTGCAGAAAGGTTAGCAGAAGCACGTAGAATACAAGCTATAGTTGATCCATTTGGGCTCATACCAGATAGGATCATTCTATGAAACAATAGTAATGCCTTAGAATAAACCTTGTTCTGAGCAAAGCCAACAATTAAAGCATTGCATGCATTGACATCTCGCTCACAAAACTCTTTAAAAATCCAATATGCTTGCTTTGTCTTCCCATGATGCATCAGACCAGAAATCATGACATTGCAAGTTACTGTATTTCTCATGGGCATTTTGAAGAATAGTTCCAAAGCTTCATTAAGAGAACCCTCTTCCAGATGACCATAGATCATTGCTGTGTAAGATGTAACATCTCTTTCAGGCATCACATCAAACAATTTGCGAGCTTTTTCTACCTTTCCATTCTCAATGAAAGCCGAAATTAAGCCAGTATAAGCCTCAATTGTGGGCTCTGGAAATAACATGAAAAATTTAAGGGCATCATCCATTCTGTTAAACCGTAGGTAGCCATTAATCATCAAATTCCATGAGATTGTGTCCCTCTCAGCCATCTTGTCAAACCATTTCCTTGCTTCATCAACCTCATTTTTATTTATATATCCATTAATCAAAGAATTCCAGGAACCGACAAGTTTACCATCCATCTTATTGAATTCTAATCTTGCTTCTAAACTACTAAGACACCTAAAGTACATTGTAACCAAGGCAGATTCAATACGTGGATCAAGACAAAATCCTAATTTTATTACATATCCATGTAATTTTTTGCCTAATTTTGGATTCTTCAATCCTGAACACGCACTGACTACCTTCATGATTATGGCAGCACTTGCCTTGATCCCACTGTTTAGCATGTCCTTGAACAACACCAGTGCCTCTTCATATTGTCCATCTGAGACAAACCCACCAAGCACGACTGACCACGTCACAGAGTTAGCTACAGGCATCAAGTTAAACAATTCCAAGGCACTCCCAATTTTCTTAATCCCCACATATCCCTGAATCATTGCTGTCCAGGAAACCACATTTTTGCGTGGCATACAATTGAAAATTTCACGTGCATCTTTAACAAGTCCATTTAATAGGAAACCTGAAAGGAGAGCATTCCATGAGGCAACATTTCTGTGCTCGAAATCATTGAATACTTTCATCAAACAATCAGAGGTGTTGCATTCAGAATACATAGTGATTAAAGAAGTGCCCACAAACTCATTTGTAGAGGAACCAGATTTTATTGACAGACTGTGAATCAATTCACCGTATGTGAGACATCTGAACCTAGCACATGAGGACAAGACAATTGAAAATGAGGTGTGGCTTGGCCTAACTCCCTGCTCATGCATCGCCGAGAAGTTGTAAAGCACTTGCACGTGCTGACCAACATGAGAATAAGCAGACATCATGGAATTCCATGACACAACATCTCGTTCAATCATTTTATCAAACAGCTCCTTTGCGGAGGTCAAGTCACCAACCTTAGCAAAACCAATGATGAGTCTATTCAAGTCTGAGATGTCCTGTTCGATAGCATTGAAAAAGTAAGATGAACATAAATCATACAGACTGACAATCGCGGACCCAGATGAAGTAGCAGGCAAACCTTATCCAAACATTGGTTGATTGCATCCTAACAGCAAAATTAACCCTTTCTGTCGTCTAGAGTTTAGTTTTCCGTAGAAGAACACAGCACCAACACAGCTACCACTTGTGCCCTCTCCCACTCCCTCATTAAATTACACTCGATTTATTTTTAAAAATTATTTTATCACAGATAGCTGCAATTCAAGCAAAACCGACAACTGATTCCACTGAAAAAATGAAAGCATGATGAATTCAACAAAACGGAGGATTCAATCATTCTAAAATTTCTATGGATATAAATCTATCGCCATTGCACCCCCCACAAAAGCATCTATTTCATGATACAAACGTAGGGAACAAGAAACGCACCTGAACCAAAGGAAGCATGTAAGCCAAGGTCTTCCCAGACCCAGTGTGCGACCCCAGCACCACATTTTTTCTCTCCAAGACTGCCGATACCCCAATGCACTGTATTTCCGTGGGAACCGAAATCCCCATCTCCTTCAACGCCCCCATCACCTCCTCACTCAAACCCAGCTCCGAGAAGCTAGACGCAGCCACTCCTACCTTCTTCTTCCCCTTCTCCCCGCCATGGGCCACCTCGTTAGTGCCCCCCCTCGGTGGAGATACAGTGGGATCAGAGGAGGAGGTAGCGTCCTTAAGGTGTCGGGATCGGATACGGTCCAGGAGGATGGAGTGGCGAAGTGACTGGACGGGGGCGTCGGCGATTGTGGTAGGGGTAGAAGCGGTGGCGATGGTGGCGGAGAGGGAGGGAAGACGGAGGCGGCGGAAGGGTAGTTTGGCAGAGAAGAGGGAGCGGAAGAGGAGGATGGTGGAGGAGGAGGAGGAGGGGGAGGAGAAGGAATGGGAAAGGAGCGCTCTTCCTGTTCCTCCGGCGCCGGCCATGGTGCTCTCTGCTCCTCTTCGCCGTCGAAGAGGATAAAGCAAAGCCGACCAGGAGAAGACGAGGGGCGTATGGTGGTGGTTTTTCTCTACGCGGGTATTCGGATCTCTGTCGGGCATACTTGGAAATTTATGGAATTTGTGTAGATCGAAAATTTAGAAAGAGTCAGAAAATTATGTAAAATTTTTAAAATATTTGTAAAAAAAAAAAATCGAAAATTCTAACCTTTTCATTATATAAATATCTAAACCTTTTGACCGTATAAATATAATTAAAGGTTCTTGGATCATGTCGAAAATCCATGAAATAAAAATTTAAGAAAAGAAAAAGAGAAATTAAGAAATACAAATTTTTTTAAGATTATTTGTGTATGTTATTGAAATTATAAAAAATTAATATAAATATTTTATATTTTAACATTTCAAATATAATTTCATATTTTCTTTGTAATTATAAGTTTAACAATAGTTAGAGGAGATTAGATAAGACACTCAAAATTAGAAAAGTACATTGTGATGAATTTTTCACAATTACAATAATTTTTCCAATTTAATAGATAGAAAATAGTGAGAAAAACTTATACCAATGAAAAAAATTAAATTTTTTTTAAATTTTCTGGAATGTATAAATACATGAAAAATTGAAAAAAATTTCAAAATTTTTCTTTTTTAAGAGTTTTGGCAATATAAATCCCCTTTTACGTAAAATTTTAAATTTAATATCATAAATCTTAATACAAATTATTTTAATTATTAAAATATAATTTTATTGGTTTAGTGGATGAAGATTGTTAAATTGTTCATATTACTACTTTTAATTATTGTACAGTAATTTTAAGTTATCATACTGTAAACAAATTTAATCCCAGTAATAAAATTTTGAATTTACTGTTTTTGAAGTTTTATAAAAAATCATATTTTTTGAATTTTTGTGAAAAGAAAAAATATTTTTATATTTTTCATTTATCTTTTATTTTTATTTTTTAAGTTTACTCGTAATTACTTATACGTCTCTTTTTTATAAAAGTTATTACTTTAATCGAGTTTTAAATTCGAGATCATAAATTTAATAAAGAATCTTTTAAACACTAATGAAAAATTTGTCTTTGACTCTTTTAAAAAGTATAAAAGAAATAAAACATATGAAAAATAATAATTCAATACTTTTTATTATTTTCTATATTGTTTAAAAGACAAACTCCTCTAAGGTAGTTGCTGAAGGCATTATTCAGTAATTTTTTTCTAATTTTTAAAATTACTTTTAATTTTATTGTTATCTTATAAATTTTATTAGGGTTTAATGGTTCTGTAGGCACCCGTTGGATGAAAGATGAACGGCTGTTTGATGAAGAGAGAGAGTGTTGGAAAAAAAAAGCCGCGCGGAAAAAATTTCCCTTCCCGTCGATGACAGCCGCGCGGAAAAAATTTCCCTTCCAGCCGATGACAGCCGCGTAAAAAAAAAAATAACGATTGATTTTCCCCAATCATCCTCACCTGCGCAGTCCACCGGAAGTCCCCTCGTCAAGGATTTGG
>JAMKPZ010016157.1:0-10051 GCA_024699675.1 Amphibolis antarctica
CCCTAATAAGTTCAATATAAATTTCAATTTCTTTTACACCTAATTGTGTAATAATATTAATTATGTGACACATACATCTTTGGTGAAATAATTTAAAACCATTTGGTGGACTTATTCTAGTTTTAAACATTGGTATTGTTGCAGTATTATTAGCTACATTATCGAAAGTTATACTACCTATTTTATTTCTAATTCCATATAAATCAAAAATTTCAATAATGTTTGCAAAAATTGTTTCAGCAGTATGTCGATGTTGAATTTTTCTAAATCCTATTAATCTTTTTTGTAAAATCCAAGTTTGATCAATATAATGTACAGTTACAGCTATGTACCCATCCTTAGTTCTACCCAACCAAATATTTGAAGTGCATGCTATACATGTCATTATTGTACTCATAACATTAATAAGTTCTAATCTAAGCTTATTAAATGAATTCTTAATATCTGACCTAATAGTATTTCTAAATACACATTTATATTGTGGAAAATATGTTTTACTAATACAATTATCAAAACTTTTATTTCTTCCAAAACTTATTAGTAAATCTTTTGAACAAATAAATCTAACATGCAAGTCCCTAACCCTTTTAGAATCATAAGTCCATTAACTAACACTACCCTCAGGAGTAAAAGAAAGTTGGGTTTGAATTATTTTATCCTTATTCCTATTTTCACATGTATTAATATGCCTAGTTAAATAACCTGTACCGCCAGACATTTTGCAAGAGAAGTTGGCATTACAGAGGTTGTAGAAGGCTTGTTCCTCTTCTATGCCATTTGCCATAGCTTTCATCATGATTGTGTACTTTGACCAGATGGAAGCTCTCTTTCGAGACTTCCTCGATGACACAGTTGAAGTTGAAGCTCTAGTAGTCTCCATTGACAGCGTTACTTCAACTTTAAGAAAGTTTTCTTGAGGATATCTGTAGCCTCTAGAACTTTGGCCTTGGTAGTGCGCCATTATTTGTGACTTGAGTGAGAAAATTTGAGAAATTGAGAATAGAGATTTGAGAATTGAAATTGGAGTTTGTAGAATTTGGAGTGAAGGAGATGAGGAGTGAGTTGGGTGAAAAACAAAATCCAACTCCCTCAATTTATAGAGAAAAGTTGGTTGAGCCATTGAAGCGGTAGCTGACTGTTTCACCTGGTAGCCAGCTGCCCGTTGTGCGAAAGTGGGCCGCCTGTTGTGCGGAAGTGGGTCACCTGTTGGGTGAAAGCGTGCCGACCGTTGCACCTTGCAAGCTGTGACTCGGCAGACGACCCAGGAATGGTTCCCCAGTGGCCCATCTCGCCTGCCACGCACGCGACCATTCACCCTGGTAGCTCGTCGCCCCGCTAGCCACACAACCCGTTCTACCTCCTCCCGCGCACGCGACCGTTCACCCTACCAGTCGCACAACTTGGTGGCCGGCCTAGTGACCTAGAGGCCCATCCCCCCTGCCGGTGACACGACTTGTTTAGCCCCCTCCCACGTACTGATGCACGCGACCGTTCACCCCGACTGGCGGCCCAATGACCTGGCGGCCCATCCCCCCACCGGCCACATGACCTGTTTTGCCTCCTCCTACACACACGACCATTCACCCTGTCGGCTGCACGACTCGGCAACTAAGTCCCCCCCCCTCCTGCGACCTAGTGACCGATGTTCCCCTCCCCCCTCTTGTGACCCACCTGGTAGTCTCGTGTTGGGCCGGGCTGTGCCTATTTTGTATTGGAAGTCATGCCATGTTGTCACGGCATGAATGACCTAGGGGTCTGGCCTAGGCACGACCCACGGCACGAAAAATTTTTCGTGCAGTGTCGTTGACCGACACGGTCAAACCATGCTGGGCCATGCTAGCATGGCCCATTGACATCTCTACCTACGCGCACTCGCTCGCCCATTGTGTGGTCGTCTTCCCTACGTCTGATGCCTACGACCGTTTAACCTTGCAACCTCTTATGCAAGGGTGCAAATGTTCAAGTGGTTGTCATTTTCGTGCGTCTAAACCTCTTGCTCCTTCCCTGATCGCGTACAATTGGGAATTTGAGGATATCTCCGGTTGATAGCCCCCTCTCTCTCTCTCACTGTCCGTCCACCCTTCCTACCCTTTTTCGCCTTTGACGGTTGAATAAGCATCGGTAGACCACCTTTTCCCGATTCCCTTAGAAAAATGTGAGGATTGGCACCTGGGAGTTCTATCTCTCCCATTTGGCGATTTATGGGTACCTGAGAGAGCTCGCACAGTAACAAACCAGAAGAGGAAGAAAACCATGAGCCTTCGATGATTACCCTTCGCAGAAGACCATGTTGCCCTTCACCTGCAAGCCATCCACCCTTTGCCATGCTCAACCTCCACTCGTAGATTGTTCGTCTCCTCTCGCACCACTCGCACCAAACCATGCCGTTCGCTCGCTCGTTGCCTGCTTGTGTGCTGCCCGCAACTAGCTAGTTCATACTAGATTTTTGTCGGTCAACCAATTTTCCAAGTATAACTCAGCCTCTTTTCTTACATTATTATGATAATCTTACCATATTCAAGCATGAATCACAATAAATAAGACCACGCAAGGTTTTAAATTTGTATTTTTCCTTAATAGAAGATGGTACATGTGGAACTTTATTTCACTTCATCATAACTTGTATGAATAAAGTTGACACATAAGTGAAATGAATCTCTTTGAACTATCAAACAAACTTTACTTTATTACTCTGTATCTCTCGATTCGACCATCGGATCATTAAGATTTTTGGGCTCATGATAAAACGCTTAACTTTCATACGCATATTGAATCAGTAAGATCCATATGGTAAATTAGGAGAAAAAAATTTCTAAACAAGACCTAATCTTTCAGCTGTTCATTTAAACTACACATGTTGACAAATCAATGTGTGTGCTATTTTTTCAACCATCGGACTTCCACTGGCATATTTTTCTTGGAAAACTGTCCAAGATTTGATTCAAGACTTTGGTTGCATTTTTACAACTTACAAATTTTAAGTGAAGGAATTTTGAAATGTATTACAACCAACAGACCAGTCTCACCAAGTTCCTGTGGATATGCCATCTTATGACATTTTCCATAGTTACCACAATCCTAGTATTTTTACTGTGATATTTTTCTTGGATGGAAAATTATCAAAGCTTTGATTCAATACCTCACTTGTATTTTTTCGGCTCAAGGATCATGAGTTACGAATTTTGAAAGTCTATTGCAACCAATAGACCGACCTCATGCGATTTCTGCAGGCATGCCCAGCTGATGACATTTTCTATAGTTGCTGTGACCTTGGAATTTTTTCCAACATATTTTTCTTGGATGGTGTACTTCATGCACTTCAATTTAATACCATGAATGCTATTTTCATCAAACTGATTAATAGCTATGGTTTTTCGATCAGTCACAAGTTGGTAGTTTTGTTTACTGAAATCAAATGTGTCTCCCCCTTTTCTTGGTAATTTTGCAAATTTTTGTATGTTTAATGCTAATCACCTTGACTATGTAATGAACAAGTTCATTACTTGTAATACTCTCCATATAAAAATACATGGATTTCACACTCTAACAATTGTTTGATCTCCCCATATACAATTATATGGGGATTTACAATTTACTTACCACTTTATGCTTAATTCGCATGTCATTTTACATGTTTATGCATCATAATTAAGATTTCACATTGCTACTTTAATTTAAATTAGAGGTCACCTTAGAAATAGTAAGTCATTCATCATTTCCTACATTTCCTTGATATAAATCAAGGAAAAGGTAAGTAGGTTAATCATGCATCATAAATGATTGCATTACTACATGGGACTAAATCAATTAATTCATGATTCATAAATTGCATCATAACATATGATGTATGAAGGTTTCATGCTTTAAATTTTGCAAAACTTATGCATTTACAAGTAATGCGTCACTTGCACTTTTGTGTGGGCTTTCCTTGGATTTAGTCTATAGTTACATGTAAACTAGACCGACTAAGTCCATTTCTAACCCACTACATAGGTGTGAAAATGTTCGCAACTTCTCTTTAGACTTCTTTAGCCCTTTCCTTTTAGGGTCAAAGGCCCAACATCCCCTTGGGCCCTAAACCCCATTTCAACATGTTTTACACTTAAAATGCAAAAATGTATCATATAAGTTAGCACCTACTAAACCACTTGAGATGTTAAAAAGTTGGGCATGTGGGGTTTACCTCCCCCATGCATACCTAGAAAATTTATTTCAGACTCTGTAGTTAGACCTCAATGGGCCTTATCCCTTAAAGCACATTGTCATTTACATGCATTACATAAGTTTTTCTAGTTTAGCCTTCATTAGATTAGGTGGCAACTCTTCCTTGAGTCCTAAAGGCTCGTTTACCCTAATCCAACTCATCTAGACCTTTAGAGGATCCATCTTGTCCTTTAGAGGGTCCATCTTGTCCTCTTTAAGTTCATAAGCTTGGTGTAGAGTGTTCTGTGAATCGAGGCTTGATCCACTCTGTGGTGTGAGAAAATCACATTACATAAGCAATTTTCCTACCTTCATCATTCTATTCTTTATATGATTCTGTAAAAGGAATATGCCCATTAATAATAGCATTTTAAAGTTCACAATTAATTAATTTAAAAATACAATCATTCTAAATTTTCAATAACTATATAATTTGTCTCATCAAAAACTAGAAGTTTATTAACACTGAGCATATGATGTATGTTGACCCCCCATATTCAGCTCATGTCCGGATTCCTAGTAAGTACGCGACTGCTAGCTTGCAGGCCGGTACATGTCCCCACCTACCAGTTTCCAAGCTCTCGACTAGGTGAGAGGAAGTTTCTTTGGTCTTCTCACAACAGAACTCCGTTGTCTACCCCTTTTTCACAACAAAGGTCTGTTGCTAAATCACTTTTTACAACGAGGTCTTGTTATCATTGCACCTGATCCTTCACATGTCTGGATTCTTGGTAAGTACGTGGCTACCGACCTGCAAACCGGTACACGTCCCTGGCTGCCAGTTTCTAAGCTCTCCACCGGGCGAGAGGAAGTTCGTTTGGTCCTCTCGCAATGGAACTCCAGTGTCTGCCCCTTTTTTGCAATGAAGGTTCATTGCCAAATCACTTTTGCAATGAGGTCCTATTGCTGTTGCACCTTATTGACCCCCCATACTTAGCCCTAACTCGGATTCAATGTAAGTACATGGTTTCCAGCCTGTGGGCTGGTACACATCCCTGGCTGTCGATTTTCAGGTACTTCCCCTCGAATCTGAGCGCACTAACCCCTCCATACTACAGGTTAGGTCTCGGCCCCCCGACCCAACCCGTCATAAACATAACAAAGTTTGCAGCATGTTCACCCTCAACGTACCAAACTCATGACTGGGTGCAATCCCGACAGCCGATACCTTCATCCCGATGGTTGGTACATTTGTCCTAGATGCCAGCCAGTATTCGACTGGTGCACTCTAACGGGAGCACCGAGACACCGCAAGACTATTTTAGCATTGTTTACCCCCCCACCTCTAATGAGTGGCATAGATCCCGAAGAGGATCGTGAAGTACATATTAGGGTCTAGATCCAGGCCCACAAACCCTTTGGAATCCACTACAATAAATGCACGTCATTTCCATGAAGAAAGGAGGCTTACAAAAACCCTAAGGAGGAGGAAACCATAGGAGCACCGATGGTAGAAGAAGGATCTCACTCAACCATCACTGGAGCTCCTTTTAGGTAAACTTCGATGCCTTTGGCGAGAGGAGCTCCTCCCTAGTGTCGTGCAATGTTGTGCTTGCCAGGGAGGATGACCTTCATTCCCCCCTCGTCGTAATCTTTTTTATAGTTTTCATTATCTTTTTGTTGTTCTACACCCTCTCCAACCCATGAGGAAAGGGTTGGATAGTACTCTTGGGTTTAGTCCTATGGATAGGCTTCCAAACGATGCCCTTGCCCTCTCTTCTTGCTTGGTGAATCCTCCAAGGACAGGTTGAGGGCCGTTTTAACATTGTTTTCCTCTTGGGTTCTCCTTTTGATGGTTTTCCATGCAAGAACCCACTCCCAGCTATAGGTTTATCGGATGTTTTCATCGTATTTTGTTATTTACCGAACGTTTTCTTCACCATGTGCATTCGGCTGCCGCCATTGCACATCGTCTTTGCTTTTAGATGACCACCTTCCCATGGTTTTTCTTGCCTCTCTAGTCTTTTGAAATTGGGTGCATGAATCCTTGCACTCGGAAGGAGAGACGGCAAGTTGGGCATAATCCTCCCCCATAACCGAGTTTCTGGTGGGCCGATTGGCAGCCTCACCAAACCCTCGACTCCTTAAGCCAGCGGTCCTTAGCAGTGACTACTATGTCTTTTTATCTCTTCTCTCTTCTTGCTGGATCTTGCGTGAGTCCTCGCACTAGTGGTTTCCCATTCATTTTCTAGGAGGAGTAATGCTACCCCTCCCAATGCCCTGGTGAATCATCCAAGATGAGGCCGTCGACATGAATCCTTGCTGACTTAGGCTAGGTTGACTAGTACGTTCTCTCTCAGAGTCAGAGAGAGGTCGGGACTATCCGGGCTATCTAGGGTTGCCTAACACTTTCCCCAAGAGTACCTTGAGTCCCTTATCCAGCTCTCATTTTCGTAGGTCCCATTCTTTTTCATGATACTTTGTGCTACTATTTTAAGTTCCCGATTTTTTACACTTTTAATGGTGGATGAATCCTTCCCTATCAAGTTTTCCTTGTTTTCTACACAAAAACAAGGTGGCGACTCCGTGTCATGAGCCATCCGCCTCGCATGGCGGTACACTCCACATAACCACTTTCTTTCTTAATACCTCGACCTACCTACCAGCTCTGTCAGTAGAAGTTCATGGTCTCCGAGTGATTACCAGATGAAAGAGGGGGTATAGATTTTTGGCGACTCCACTGGGGAGACTTGCTGTGTTTTTCAGTTAAGTGGCTCAAACTCTCATTTGTATGGCTCCCATAGTCAGCCTTTTTTTTTTGCTTTGCTTTTCTTTTTTTAGCATGCCTAGTGCATTTGTTAAGCGATGCCACTTCCAAATGCATTGAACCAACTTATCCTTTTGTCGGCTTTCTCCTTTTAGTCCTTTCATTTGGTAATCTCGACCTCTCTCTGACTCTAAAAGGGAACACGATACTAGTCAACCTGACCTAAGTCGGCAAGGATTCATGCTGACAGCCTCATCTTGGTGGATTCACCAGGGCATCAGGAGGAGTAGGTTTACTCCTTTTGGTAAAACAAGTGGGAAATCACTGGTGCGAGGATTCACGCAAGATCAGGTAGGAAGAGGGGAGAGGTGGAAGGCACGATGGCCACTGTTATAGACGATAGGTTGAAGAGTCAAAGATCTGGTGAACCTATCAATTGGCATGCCAGACAACCGGGTATGGGGCCGACTTTTGCTTGGCATGCCGCCTCTCTTTCTGGGTACAAGGATTCATGCACTTAGTTCGGCCAGGGTTAGCAAGGATTCATGCCGACGGCCTCATCTTGGAGGATTTACCAGGGCATTGGGAGGAGTAGCCCTACTTCTCCCAGTAAAAGGGGAACCGTCTGGGTGTAAGGACTCATACACCTGGCTCGGTTGGGGTCGGCAAGGATTCATGCCGACGGCCTCATCCTGAAGGATTCACTAGGGCATCGGGAGGAGTAGCCTTACCCCTCTTGGCAAGACAAACGGGAAAACGTAAAATATGCCGGCATGAGGATGCACGTGAGATCTAGCGGGTAAACACCTTGAGAGGAGAGAACAGATAAGGATGTGGAAGCTACCACTACAGACCTTTGGCTGAAGAGCCACAGATCTGGTGCGTTTGTTGGTTTGCCTACCAGACATTCTGGTATGGGGCCGGATGTACGCCCGGTATGCCCCCTCTCCTTTCGGGTGCAAGGATTCATGAACCCAATCCCAAAAGATGGGAGACGTAGAAACCTTTGGGGAGACGGCTGTCTATAAGCGGAGACGACTTGTCTGACGGTGGCTTAGTGTTTACGATAAAAAGATACATTAAAAACACGATAGTATAATCGTGAAACTAGTAAATAAGCATGGGTTTCTGTATGAAAACCCAGAAAATGAACCATGATGGGACTGATCTTGACCCGTCCTAGGAGGATTCACCTGGTGGGGAGGGCAGATGCTGGTACCTTCGAAAGTGTATCCGAATGAATGAGACCCGGTCACATCGTTCAACCTTTCCCCGTACGTTGGGATGGTCCAGCCTGGTCATGGTTACGGGATGTACGAGGCTAATTGAAGGACATTACAGTGAGAGAGAGGAGGCCATCCTCCTTGGCGTGCACAGCATTGCATAGTGGTAGGGAGGGGCTCCTCTTGCTAGAAGGATAGGAGGTTTACCTACAAGAGGAAGTCGGTGGTGATCGGAAGTCCTCGCTTTAGTCAGTGCGCCCAAGATTCCCTCATCCTTAGGGGGTTCAGAAAGGAGTCGTTGGTGAAAACCTTGAAAACTCTGCTCTGAAAACTCCAAAAAAGCCTCCTTCTTGCAGGGAATGGAGGTGCCCTTATATAGGGAATTACCTTCCATACTGGGTGATCCAAGGATGGTAAATCCGGATACATTTTGATTTAATCCTGTGATTTACGTGATTGATTAATTGCAAGATTTAAGTGATTAAATCTCGCCGTATCTTGACGTTCTCATTTGAATGTTTCACCTAGGTGTTAACTAGTGGCTATGGCCAATGGGCCGATGGCCGGGTGGGAGGTATCGGTATGCGGTAGGAGCTTAGCCGATGGTTCATGGGGAAGGCTACAACGGGTGGCCGGGATTGTGTATCGGCTTATGGCCTGACGGCTGTGTACTTCGCCTCGGAACTTAGTCTCGGCCGAGTGGGGATGGGGTATTGAGCTTTAACCTATGGCCGTCATAACCTTACAGACTTTACTTTATGCCTAACCATAACTTTACAAGTAGAGTTGTCAGTCGTGCCATGCCAGCCCGACACAGCATAATTTTTGGGCTGGCATGGGCCACACCACCAATGGGCCAACCTAGGCATGGCCCATAGCACAAAAAAATACTATTCATGCCAGTCAATGGCACGATTTTGACCGGCATGATTTTTAAATTAATTTATTATTTAATTAACAAATTACAACATTTTTCCCTAGACCCAGCGTTGCGACTCGGTGGCCGGCCCAATTACCCGAAAGTCGACCCAATGACCTAGCGGCCGACCCAATGACCCCGCGGCTTATCTCCCCCGTCGGCCGCATGACCCAAACACTCATGCACCCGCTCCCACGCACGTGACTATTCACCCTACTGGCCCAATCACTCATTGGCCCATCCCCCCCATTGGCCACGTGACCCATTCACCCCCCTCTCGTGCGAGTGACCGTTCACCCTATTGGCGTCACGACCCGGCTACCGGCCCAATGACCTAGCTGCCCGTCCCCCCTGCCGACTACATGACCTACTCACCCCCTCTCGTGGAGATGATTTAGATCTTTTGAAATCATTTCCTTTGACTGCATCTGCCCTAGATCCCGGAGGGCTTTATTTGTACAATAATGGCTTCCAATTTGTAATCTGGATTGGCAGAATGCTTTCACCTAATGTAGTTACCAGCATACTTGGAGCTAAATTGGACAGTGTCCCTAATCTTTCCAAGGTATGGACCATATGAAGTTCTTAATATGTTGATTCTGTTGTTATTGCATGTATACCTATTATTATAACATTATCATGTTTTTTCCTGTGAACTTGTTCTTTCATTATTTTTTTAGCTTTTTGTAGAAAAATTGGGAATAATACCAAAATATGGTGCATGATATAAATATGTTGGATGCCCATCCAATGTCCAAAAGTGACCACATTACTTGTTTAAGAAAAGTTTTATATCTGTTTTTGTTGCTTGCGTTCTTTGATTGTTACAAATGCAAGTAAGACCAATTGGATTTTGGCATACAAGTTCATCTGTGTCATCTTTCCAGAAAAGTTTTAGCTCAGGAAGAAACCATATTATGCTCAACCATATTATTACTTGTTTCAAGGTAAGATATTTTACTAATTTACTTGTAAAATATTTATTTTTGTGTTATTTTT
>JAMKPZ010016160.1:0-15183 GCA_024699675.1 Amphibolis antarctica
GTACTGTTGTCGAAAGCACCTTGTCACCGTCCTCCGGCAGCCCCTCCAGCAGGTCCGAGAGCGGCTTGCTGTACTCCTCCAAGCTGCGGACGGAGCTGGGGTCCGTAGCGTCCACACCGGCGCCCACCAGGTCAAGGCACGTCACCCTGTGCCCCGCCTTCTGCAGCGGGCATCGGACTTTGTACCAACACCACCCGCCGTGACCGGCGCCGTGCACCAGCACAAAGTGTCTCGGCCTCCCTCCTTCCTTCTCCATCCCAACCTGTGCGCTGCTTGCTCCGGTTCTGTGGCGGAGATTAGCATCGAGACGAGAGATTAATAATTGCAAGCTGGTTTTTGCCGTTTTGTCCGTTTGTGGAAAATTACGAAAGAAATTTTAAAATATAAAAAATTGAAGTAACAATGGAGCTAATTACCTTCGTGGACAACTACAAAAGTCGAGCATCAGATTTTTCTATTTTGATCTCGTTCCTTTCGAGCTTCTAACATGGTATTGCTTCAAATGTGACATTGTTTAGCATTTATCTAATTTGTTTCCTTAATTTCCTTTCATCAAAGTAACATTTACCTTTTCGTTGAAATCAACACTAACTATCTAAGTTGAACTACGAAATTATATTTGCAATAAAATAGTGATTTGTTATATCGATCATTCCTAACGGTGCAATGTTTTAGCATTACACTAAATTTTGGTATAACTATTTTCAAATTTGGTTTACCGATTTATAACCTGTAGAAGAATTTAGCATTACAGCTAAATTTTAGTATAATGATTTTCATATTCGATTTACCGATTTATAACTTTTAGAAGAATTTAGCATTACAGTAAACTTTGGTACAACAATTTTCAAATTCGGTTTATCGATTTATAACATATAGAAGAATTTTAGTATTACAGTAAATTTTGGTATAACAATTTTTAGATTCGATATATCGATTTATTTTCCTATAGAAAAATTACTTAACATCATCAAAAATTACCTTCCTTAGCATCTTTGTCATAAACAAAATTGATAAAGAAATAAGAAAAAAAAATCATAAGGAAGTATGTTTGTTTTCCATGTCTCTTTCACTCTTTCTTTGTAAATTACTTGACCAATGGAAAAACAAGTTTCGAATAAAAATATATTAAAAAAGGGGACCATGAAATGTAATGTTAACAGGAAGTTATTTTTTTCATAGACCGACTAGCCTCTTTGACATATGTTATGCAACGTCATCGACGTGCAAGATGAATTAATTTTAGTCATTATATTAAGGTTGAAAGTAGTCAATATTAACTTATTTCAATAATAATAAATGATAATATTTGACATTTACAGATATATTTAGGCATTATTCACACATAATTTACATCTTTACCATGCCTTTAACTTGGCCGTGTTTCCCAAGCTTTCTCTTACTTTTCCCCAATCGTGTTTGTGAATTATTATTGAAAAAGATGTCTTTTCTGTCACAAACAAAATTGATAAAGAAATAAGAAAAAAAATTCATAGGGAAGTACGCTTGTTTTTCCTGTCTCTTTCGCTCTTTCTTTGTAATTACCTGAACAATGGGGAAAAAAAGGTTTCAAATAAAGAAAATATTAAAAGGAGGAGGGGCTATGAAATGTTGACCGCAAGTGTTTTTTTTCGATAAATGTCACGCAATGTCATCCGCATGCAATATGAATTAATTGTTGTCATTATATTAAGGTTGAGAGTTTCCACTATTAAGTTATTTTGATAATAGTAAATGATAATCTTTGGACATTTAAAGATATTTGTAGACATTATTCATGTATTATTTACATTTCTACTATGCCTACAACTTAGAATTGTTTCTCCGACCTTTCTCTTACTTGTTTCCAAACGTATTTGTAAATTACTCATGAAAAAATATTGGAGGGTACTCGTGAAAAGTTTTAAATAAAAAAATATTAAAAATGGGGGACATTGAAATGTTGATGCATGTCAAGCAACGACATCGGTGCACAACGTAATCCTTTTGACCTCTTTAAATACGCATGCTCATATGAAAGTTGAGAAACCAATCTTTTCTTCATTGCACATGTCATCCTTTTCTCCTCAAGCTGAATACCGAAGAAGAAGAAGGTGTTTCTCCTTCCTGGTATAGAAAGAGCGCTAGCAGATGTGATCATTGGCTCCCTCTTCAACATATCTTTCTTGATATCCTAGGAATACTATCTCATTTGCAGGTAATTATGAAAGCACTTCTTTCTCGATTTCTTTTTTTGTTAGTTTCCGGTCGTTGGAGATTGAATTCACTTTCTTGCATGCTTCAAGCTAGTTAATTTACTTAACATATATTATTAATTCGAATCAAGTAACGTTTGCATAATGAAGTTCATTTTTTAAGTGATTGATCGTTGATCTCTTACTCCAGTCGGTGGCTAACCTTAACTAAATAAAGATTGTGTTGCTCCAGTCCATTTTTTGTTGGTCTTCCTCCAATCCATTAGCCCTTACGATGCGAAATTTCTAATTACTTCTATCCATAATTCGTTGGTACGTAGATGACAGCCAGTACGTAGTGATACAAATTAAGTTAAATGAAAAATAACAAAGACTACATATATAAATATATAGGAGCATACAAGCCTGTTGTGAAAATGGATAGATATCAGTACGTAATTAAGTTACCATTCCATGAATGTACGTCAAAGAGGTGTGCTCTTTCTACTCGAAATTAATGATGGATAAATTGGGTAAGTGGAGATTCGAATTCATAACCATTTTACCTAAATATTATTCCTTAACCAACTCAACTACCATTTTGCCGGTTATTATTATGAGCTTCCAGAACAAAGTGACTACAAAGGCACGATCTTGTTGGTGTTCTTGACCCAACTGGTGATGAATATCTTGGGGACCATAGGCCCTACTTCAAGATGCATATGGTGGTCCAAGAAAGGCTTGAGGTACGTCTTCGAGAATGGTGTCTCTGTTGAAGAATACTGGGTTAAGAGCCTTAAGGACCTAAAGGAGTCCCCCTTGCATGTGCACTTCAAGAGTAGGTGGAGGATGAAGATCACTCGCTTTCTTTGGAGCATCTCTCTCACTACACTCATAAAATTACAAGAAAGAGTTGTCCAGCTAAGCAAGCTCATCTGATTGGTTGCAATCGTACCTATAGGTTTGGTTGAGAAGTGGATGCCAAATTTTATCATTTGGATTATTTTACTATTTGCGCTCTCAACTTTTGGGGCGCCCATTAAAATTTCCCACTGAAAGATAGAACCTTCTCTAACTCGCACATATCATTTTTTCTGGGGAGCACCATTGTGGAGTTTTGCATGCTAACATTATTGTGTTGGTGTGGCCTTAAAATGATCAAGCTGTGGAGAGCCCGAAGGCATAGACCTATAGATCTTAGATTCTCTGAAGGGAAAATGTACGTGTTGCATCTAGAAGGAGAGAGCAACTTCATTGATTTCATCAAGCAAAGTGGAGAGAAAGACACAAAGTTGTGGATCAAGAAGGCCACGAAGATGAAAATGGCCATGTTGGACAAATTGATCAAGCAACATGGTAGTCACTCTGATGGTTTCAGTGGAGTGGCTGACTTTGATTGGAGGCTCACCTTCTCACACCAGTCATCTAGTGGGAGCATCAAGTATTGCTGGGCACTTCCAATTGCAACTCTTGCATGTGTTGTCGTTGCACTTCCCGACATTGATCTGGCATCAATCAATGATCTACTAGAAGGGGTACTTGAAGGCTTCAAATATGTTAGACTAGTGGACAAGAATCTAGATGACCAACACATGATCATTGCTACAGAGTCTATGATGGAAGGGCTTTATCTTGACAAGAAGTGGTTCAGCAAGGACCTTCTTGGCTTCAAACGTGTTCGTAACGATAAAAAGATTATCGAAGAGCTTGGAAGGATCGGGGCTATTTGTCTAGTGAAATTCGACCAAACCATGGAACAGGAATCAGCCAAGCACATTTGCCATATGAACATTTTTCTTCTATTTGTTTCTATCTACAACTAAATTTACCAGTAAATTACATAATTTTAAATACTTTTTCAATATCTCTCTAATAATGTAATATTTAGTCTTCCTTCGTTTCTTTTAGTTTCACCAATGTTTGTTGGCAAAGTGTGAAGTCTACCATCTCACCAACTCAAGTGGATCAGATATTCCCAATTAAGTGTTGAAATTTCCAACAAAGAGCATGGAGAGTCCGACGATGAGCCAGAGTTCCAGGCAAGAAACAATGGACACTCCAACGATGAGCAACAGAGAGTCCAATGAGGAGCGTTCAAGACTCTAGTAAAGTGCAATGGACATTCCAATAAGAAGTGACAAAGGTTCTAGTGATGACGGAAAGTCCGATGACAAGCAACAGAAATTTCGTCAAGCAGAAGGCTTTTCAGAAGTCTAGTGGTACAACTTGAAAGGATCGGAGATTCTAATGGTGGGACCGGTTTTTCCAAGGACAATTCTATGAGATGTTGCCCTAATCGCTGCCCCTATATAAAGGACTATTTGTAATGTACATGTAACACACTAAGAACATAAGAATCCAATAGCGATAGTGTAAGGGGGCTGCTAGCACCATGATAGAGTAGGTAATTTGGCCGAACCTTGTAAAAATCCCTTGTATTCTCATGTGATTGATTTTTGTCTCTTTTTTACCTTCACACTTCACGAAGAGGAACGAGAGTCTATTTCTCTGCATCTAGTCCTCATGTGATCCCCTGTCAATCTAGTGTCCAAAACTAAAACATGTAGACATGGAGTTCTATGAATATTATGTTTTTGAAAAGACAAAAAGGGTTAGCTTCTCAAAAATAGTGAAGGTGTCAAAGGCCATGAAATTAGAGCTAATCCACACGAATGTTTGGAAACCAACACATGTAAAGTCCCTAGGAGACTCAAACTATCGTTACATTCATTAATGATTCCACCAAGAAGCTATGGGTTTATTTCTAACGAATAAATCTGATGTGTTTTCAACTTTTAAGAAATGTAAAGTTGAAGTTGAAAATGAAACTGGTGAGAAAATTAAATATCTGAAATCTAATAAAGGTGATAAATATGACAACATTGATTTCAGAAAATTCTATGCAAAGACAAGGATTAGGATTATCAAGACAGTACCTAGAAACCCTTAACAAAATGGAGTGACCGAGAGAATGAACAAGACACTGAATGAAAGGACTAGAAGCATGAGGTTGAATGCAGGTCTACCCAAGGAGTTTTGGGTTAATGCAGTGAGTAAAATAGCATAAATAGAGCACCATCATTGCTTCTTCATTTGAAGATTCCAAAGGAACAGCAGTCAAGAAAAGAGGTGAATATGTCTCATCTTAGAGTGCTCGATTGTGTTTCTTAAATACACATCAATGTTGATGCTAGGGATAACTTGGATCCCAAGGAAAGAAAGTGTTACTTCAAAGGGTATGGAATAGACAAGTATGGTTATCGTTTCAGGGATAACCAAAATAAGAAAATTTTGAAAGAGAAGAATGTTACTTGCACAAACATAGTGGGGAGACTCTTTAAGGAACTGGAAGATCGTCAATGGAATGATAGTAACAAGAAAGCTCAGAATGGAAAATGTGTGGAACTTGAGGACATGTGTGTCAATGATGTCCGCAAGGAGAAAGCATTCAATGAAGAAGAACAAGTAGAGACTAAGGAGTCTGTTATGTAGTTAAGAAGGTCTACCAGAGTGTCAAGACCACCTCAAAGATTTACGAGATAGAGAATTTTAATGAAGCTATCATAAGGGAAGATTCCAAAGAGTGGGAGTCTACAATGAAGGAGGAAATGAATTCTCTAAAGAAGAATGATAAATAGAGCTTGCAAATGTTGCCTGAAGGAAAGAAAGCCTTGCAGAATAAGTGGATGCACAGGATTAAAGAAGAATCAAATGGATCCAAAAGATATAAGGTCAGACTAATTGTCAAGGGGTTTCAACAATTTGGATTGACTACTCAAAAGTTTTCTCACCTGTAATCAAGATGACAACTATCAGACTGGTACTCAATATTGTTGCTATTGAAGATCTACTTATCGAGCAATTAGATGTCAAGACAACCTTCTCGCATGGAGACCTAGAAGAAGACATCTATATGGAGCCATCCATAGGCTTTGAAGTATTGGGCAAAGAGTAATTAGTGTGTAAACTACAGAAGAGTCTTTATAGACTAAAGCAAGCATCCAAGCAGTAGTATAAGAAATTTGATAATTTTATCTATGTTGCAAGATTTAGGTGTGATGCAGATTTTTGTCGCTACTACAAAGCTCTAAATGGGAGCTATTTAATTCTATTGTTGAACATAGATGATATGCTTATTACAAGATGTGACCTGCAAGAGAAAAAAAGGTTGAAGAAGCTCAAGGAATTTGACATGAAAGATCTAAGTGAAGCAAAGCAAATACTTAGGCCAAAGATTAAAAGGAACAGGTCAACAAGAAAAGTGGTACCCTCCCAAGCCAAGTATATCAAGAAGGTGTTGCAAAGATTCTACATGGAGAATGCAATACCTAGAGAAATTTTCATTGGCAATCATATGAAGTTGACTAAGGAGCAATCTCCCAAGACTAAAGAAGAGAAAGGAGAAATGGCCAATATTCCTTACGCCTTTGCAGTAAGGAGCATTATACATGCAATGGTGTGCATAATGTGAGATATTGCGTATATAGTAGGAGTTGTGAGTCAATTCATGTCTAATCTAGGAAAGAAGTATTGAGAAGCTGTAAAAGGGATTCTAAGATACCTGAAAAGAACTACTGCAATAGATTTGTGTTTTAGGAAAAAAATGTAGAGTTGTTGGCCTACTGTGATGCTGATCTCAATAGAGATAAAGACAACAACAGGAGCACCACTAGATATGTGTTCACTGTAAGGGGAACTATAGTCAGCTAGTTGTCAAGGTTACAAAAGGGTGTAACACTATCAACGATTGAAGCTGAGTATATGGCATCAGTAGAAGTAGCTAAAGAGACAATCTAGGTGAAGGGACTACAAGAATAGCTAGGCAGAGAACAAATCAATGGAGAACTGTTTTGTGACAGCTAGAATGCTATATTCTTCACTAAGAATCCAGCTTTCCATGGTAAAACTAAGCATATCCAAATAAGGAACAATGAATGCAACAAACATATTAACAAAGAGTGTGACCATCCAAAAGTTAAGGCTCTACAACACCCAAACTGGCCTCCAGATCGAAACATCTAGTACAAAATACCAATATGTTCATAAACACTTCATATTTTTATGTATATTTAATAATAATATAACGAGTTTAAGCTTTACTATTTCCTACATAACATACAAATAATCCCAAGAAAAAATCAATATATGTATAAACGTGGTTATTTCCAAAATACATATAAATCAATAATTATGTACATTTCAATAGTATTTCGTCAAATATATATTTATATTTTTCAAGAAAAAACATTAAAGAAACTAACTCCAACATACATCCTTGTATCCATTACAGGATCCAACCAGGAACCAATGAATATCGAAGTCCAAAACACCCAAAGAGCATTGCTGTACTCCACGTGGACACCATTCTCACCGTCACGGCCGGCACCGGCATCTTCGAAGGCGTGACAGGGATCGTCAGGCTGCACCAGCTCCTTTTCCCGCTGAAGATCTTCTACACCTTCCATCTCAAGGGGATTCCGGATCTCCCGGCGGAGCTTCTCGGCGGAGACCTCGTGCCGCCGTCCGCGGAGGTGGAGGCTTCCGCCGCCGCCAAGGCTTGCGGAGCCCCACGCCGTCATCAAGGGCTACACACATTAAGAGCCGAGTGTCGTGTGATATTCATGTTTTGAATATTTTCGATAAAATAATTAAAAGAACTTTCAAAAATATTCGAAGAAAACTTTGATTTTTGATGGAGTTAGTGGTGATCTACTTATTAATCTTCAATGAATGATTATGATATTGATATTTCATAAAGTTTATATTGGATTGATTTTATCTTTTTTGTAGCTTCTAAAATTACTTTTAAAATTACTTTTGTAGTTCCTTCAAAATGAAAATATTTTAAAAAGTTATTAATAAAATATTAAAAATCTAAAAATGAAAAATTATATTAGACTCTCTGTGTTAAAATTTATATTTAATTTTAAAAAATTTAAAAATATTTTAAATTTTTAATATTTTCATGGTAAAGAAATTTTCATATTTTTTTTATTAATTTCTAAAAGGTAAAAACTCTCTCTTAAGATTTATTTGTGTTTCAGAAATTTAGCAAAAGAAAAAATTTATAAAAAAAATCAAAATCAATTTTTTTATAAAAATAATTTAAAATAAATATTACACGTGCATTACGAAAAATATAAAAAATTCTATATAAAATCTATTTGTGGCAGCGTGGCTGACCGCCATGGCCACCTGTTTGGAGGTAGCTGTCATCGTTGTCATCGTCAACACTGCTGCGCTGCATTGGAAGCCTTTTTAGTGCACTGATGCACTGCATCGTTATCTGGGTATTTTTATAATGTAAATTAAATTTTACGATAAAATATAAGATTTACGATAACAAGATAATAATATTAATTTAATTTTATAAATAATAAAATTATAAAAATTATGTAATAAATGTATTTTAAAATATTACGATGTATAATAAAAAATGTGATTGTATAGTTTTAAAATACATTGATAAATAAATTTTTATTATTTAAATTACTATATAGTTATTTAACTTTAATTTTAGTTATTTTCAACTTTTAAAGTTAGAAAAAAACGGTTAATCTTAAGTTATGTTTATTATAGTAATTTATTATAGTAATAAATAGTAAATTAATTAATAATATATATAATAAATTATCTAATAAAAATTTATTTATAAAAATTTGTATAATAATAATATTATATGATGGTCGTGCAGAAGTCCTTTAGGAAGTTTGAAATTCATTCAGGAGATAATGACAATGATGTGAGCAAATAAAAATATATGATCTTCATTTGTAAAAAGACTTGTACATTATTTCAGACAAAAAATATTTATTTTATGGACTTCATTACATTCATTATACATTTGAAAATTATTTAATAATTTAAAATAAATATTCTTATATTTATTAATTTTTAAATGTTCATTTTCCTTTAAAATTCCTATTTTTATATTTATTTTATATTATAATAATATTATTTAAATTATATGAAATTATTATTATTTAATTCAATTCTATTTAATTTCGACATGTACACAAACATGAATATTCCTAATTTTATTCAATTGGTGCACAAACAACTCTGCATCGGAATTCATTTTATTTCAATTCAATCCTATCATTGAAACAAATTCCATTCAATTCATTTCATTTCATTTTCACATGTACAAACACGCTCTTATTTTCATTATGGTTCCTTCTCACAATTATATCTTGAGAAGTATCATTGATTCTTGAAAAGTTGAAACATGTAGTGATATGATTTAAATAAGTAATAACCATCATATATGATTCTTTCTTTTAAAAAAATCCTAGAATTGTAAAGGTGACAGGATCTTAGACATAGAACAAAGAAGACAAATGTAAAAACCAAAAATCAAGTCATTTCCCTTTCAAGAATTATTATCACTTATTTTTCTTTTAATCAATCCAAACATATGATTATTTCACTTGTTTTAGGATGTGACCACTTAACAATGTTCCAGCTCAAAATGCACAGATGGTGCCAATTTAGGATTCACAAATAGGTTAATATAATTTTTGGTTTTTAAGTTCTAGTTTGTGATTCCTTTAATTTTTCTTAAACAACCAAGTATTTCCTTTTAATTTATAATGTTGTCATTTATGAAAAGAGAACAATATTAATTGTTCTTAGCAGTTGGAAGTAAATTATAAAGCATTATTGAATAAAATATACAAATCAATAATTAATAATACAGGCATATATTTAAGATTTGTCAAAAAATCTAGTTTGAAATTGCTAATTGAACTGGATTCAACATTACTACAAGTTCAGTAATGGTTCAAACTAGATTTTTTGACAAATCTTAAATCTTCAATAATCGCTCTGTCTTGACTCTGTGATGCAGCACCCCTGCAGAGGGTTGACGGCTACCGGATGATAGTACCATTGACCAGAAGGTTCCTAGCTAGTCCCTGTGCTGAGCGAGATACTTGGTATGATTGCCAAGCCCCGGTCGACTTGGTTAGGTTGCCAAGTCAGTGGTTGCTGAGCACGCAGTTGCCGACGGACTTATGTTTAGGATGCCAAGCCTTGTTGTTGAAGGTGCGGGTTCCGGCGTGAGTCACCCGGAAGCCATTAGGCTTGTCTCTTGACTTTGATGACCTACAAGCCTGGAGGGTCCCCACCTTGGTCATTCGGTGGGTGTTGCGGTGCTAAGTTGAAGGAGAGGGGGAAGGAGCGCACCTTGCTGTCCCCTTTCCTTGTATGAACTAGTCGAACGTAGCATCCATTTCCCAAGCTCCTCCTCGTAAGGTGAACGATGGTGGGGGAGGCTAGTGAAGGGTTGGGCCTTCACTACCCGCCGGAGACTCTCCAAACAACTGTAGCAAACCGTCTTCCGGCTCCTGGTTTGGCTGCGGGTTGTCCTCCCAAGGCTCCATGAGCCTGGACAGATAGTTGAAGGTGGCTGGGTTTTGAAGGTTGGGTGGTGAGGTGGCGACAGTCGGTTCTAGTGTCAGGCGCTGTGACCCGGAGGATGCTACGGCAGCCACAGGCTGTCCCAGACGATAGTAATTTTCGGCCAGTATAACAATAACTTCCCCCTTCCACAAGAATTTGAGCATCTTGTGAAGGGTGGAAGGTACAATGGAATTTTGGTGGAGGAAAGGGTAGCCCAAAATGAGGTTGTAGCTTGGGGGGATGTCCACCATGTGAACCGAAACATCGAAGGTTGTCGGTTCAATGACGAGGGGAAGAACAATCTCACCTTTGGCTTCATGGAGAGTGCCGTCGAACCCTCTCATTACTCGGTCTGTGGGAAGCAAGTCTTCTTCCTTGATCCCCAACTTGTGCAAAACCTGTAATGGGCACAAGTTTAGCCATGATCCGTCATCAATCATGACAATGGGGATGCACAGGTCCTTGTACTATACCCAGATGTACAAGGATAGGTTGTGATCGGTCCTAGCTGGTGAGAGGTCCAAGTCTGAGAAATAGACGAAAGACGGGACCGTCACTATTGCCACCATCCCTTTTATGGCTCCGGGAACGAGGCCTTGGTTCACTTTTGCCACCTGTAGTGCCCTAAGGAGAGTTTCTCGGTGCTCGGTGGATGACCGGAGTAGATCTCATAGTGAGATATTTGCCTGTATCCCCCACAGCTGGACTGACAAGTCTATGGGCGACAGTGAGTGGGTGGCCAGTATAAGTGAGGCGGCAGCTAGTGAAGCAAGCGGACGGCTGCCAGTCGACGGTTGGCTTGGCACTCCCAGGATGGAGGCCCCTCATGGCGCCGCTTTGTTTGATATACTTGGTCGAACCTGGTTATAGCCGTGCATGCAGACGACTATTGTTGGAATGGGGTGGGAGCTGGAGTAGACGACACGGTCAAGGGCATGAACTGTTGCTGTGCCAAACGTGCTTGGAGTGGTGTTTGTGCTATAGTTGTTGAAGCGATTATGCTGGCTGGAGTGTTGGCCGAGGGAGTGAGATTGGCTACCGGGACCTTAGGGACTGAGGACACTACAGGGATGGCCGCTCTGATTGGGGCGGCTGGTGAGTAGAGGATCACCTTGGGTTGGGCCGGGACGACTATCCTAGCGCCTGACACCCCTGACGAGGTAACCACAGGCGCCACTCGAACAAAGGGTTTTCCGGAAGACGGGGATGGCCCTTGTTGCGGTGTAGGTCGTGAAGACTTCCTCCTCGTTCGATGGTTGTGGACTGTGACGACAGAGGATTGGAGTTGTTGGTAGTATGGACGGAGCTCCTCGAGCATTGGCGGGTTGTGGGTCAGACGGATGAGGTTGATAGGGTTCAGCCAGGTGGTTCTAGCTTCCAGCGGTCGTGTTGAAGGGAGGGATCGCCTTGTCCCTTATCCGCATCTAGTTGAATACACAGACATCGGCTGCGTTGGCCAGAATCCTTCAAGCGGATGCCGTCTCCTATTACCGACATCCGGTAGGATAGTGTTCACCCAAGAGTTCTCCACATGGTTCGAGAAAGTCTGCTGGCTCAGCTCAGGAGATGCAGGAGGCTATTGAAGCTCGATGGTTCCCGAGTTGATGAGACGTTGGATGGCCTGTCTCAATGTCCGGCAATGGTCGGTCGCATGGCCAGTAGATCGGTGATACTCGCAGTACTGCTGCGAGTTGTACCAGGGGGGAAGAACAACTGGGGGTGGTCTGATATGTGGGAGCATGAGTAGTGTCTACGCCCTACGGAACACCTGGCTTAGTGGTTCCGAGAACGATGTGTACTCTGTTACACACAGCAGCTGCACTTACATAGGTGGTTGGCGTGGTTGTCGCGGCTGCTGTTGGATGGGGCGTTGTTGGTTAGCACCCGTTTGGCCCCCATTTTGCCCCTGGTTCCTTCGATGGGAGGATCCTGGGGTTACTGCCTGCCATTGCTGTGACACTGACGGCTCTGCTGTGGCTGCTAGTGGTGGAGCCCTTGGCCTCCAAGGCTACTGATTTGGGGCCACTCGGGTTGTGTAGACCGGTTGCTGAACCGGGGTGATGGCCGACAGACGATACTCCTGGGCCAGAGTGTACACCTGTTGCGCCTGATATGGTAGGGGCGCGGCTACCACGACCGTGACAGGAGATGGCTACGCGTTGTCATTCCTCTGGAAGCCGCGATTGTTGCCCCCGTTGTCGCTTGTTGTTGATGGCCTAGGACGGATGTTTCCTCCAATGTTGGGTCCAAATGGGAAGGCCGAGAATCATCTTGACTTCAAAAACCCCTCCAGGAGGCTGTTGGCCTTAATCAGCTGGGAGAATATTGTGTACAACTGAATGCATAGGAGCACTGCCAGTGATGGCTGGGCCCACTATACAATCATGTCCAGGGAATCTTCCTCAACCGGCTTGTCCCAGATTTGGGACACCAGGGCCCTCCATCTGCCAACGTAGCTACTAAAGGGCTCATTTTCACGTTGGCGGAGGCTAAGGAGGTCCTCCAACTTGGGTGCCAGGTCCAATTTGTACGCGTACTATTCTTGGAACATGTACGCTAGCTGCTCCCAGGTGTAGACTTTTGTCAAGTCCAGGGACATGTACAATGATAGTGCCGACCCTTAAAGGGGATTGGGAGAGTAGCTTTGCTTCTCCCATTAAAGGGTAGCCATCAGGGTGTACATGTTCATACACCCGGACGACCGACATCGACAAGGATGCATGCCGATGGCCTCATCCTGGAAGCCTTTTCGGGGCATCAGGTGTACATGTTCATAAATGGGTTTCCATATAAAAAATTCGACGAAGGAACCGTGACCAAACTGACCTCGACCATACCAGGTGGATTTACCTGATAGGGAGGGAGGTTGTCGGCACCTTCAGAAGCATTTTCGAAGGAATGATACCCGGGCATGTCCTCTGACCTTTCCCTTTGCATGGGGAAGGTCCAATACGATCGGGGTTCAAAGGAAAGAGGCTAAGTCAGGAGCATGATGGCAGGGGAAAGAGGGAGCTTACCTGCAAGGAGACGCCGACGATGGTCAGAAGTCTTTGCTTTGGTGTGGCCAAAGGACATCGGTGCTTCGAGTAGCTCTCCTCCGAAGTCACGCCTTCAGAGTATCGGAAAAAAGGTCCCTGTGCATGGAACAAAGGGCCCTTTATATAGGGAATTACCTTCCATTTTGGGTGATCTTGGGATGGAAACCCCACGTACGTTTTGGTTTCATCCCGTGATCCGCGTGATTCATTGATTGTGCGATTTAAGTAATTAAATCTTGTCATATCTTTCCAATATATTTGAATTATTAACCAGGCGTTTAGCCGGCAGCCATGACAAGTTGGCCAGTGGCCAGGTAAGAGAGAACAATGTGCGTTAGGAATGTAGCCAGGGGTCTGGGGGAAATAGGTCATGGCAGATAACCAGGATTGTGCACCAGTTGTTGATCCGGAGGCCGTGTACTATGCCCTGGAAGTCGAATTGAGCTTTGCCTATGGCCATTGTGACCTCATGGCACTTACCTTGCCTCCCTCCATCTGGACAATGGTACTTCCACCTTTGCATGCCTTGTATTAGCCGAAGTTCCGTATGGTCGACCGTTTTCTCTCCATTGACATTTGCGAGCCTGTTGACGAGTGTACCTGCATGTTGGTGGAAGAGTTCGGGATCGGCCATCAAGGTGTTTTACCAGCGTGCCGATTGGTAGCCGACTAATTTACCCGGTCGCCCAATAGGTGCTGAACACGGGCTTCAACACTAGTGAAGTGGAACTTCGTCGTGGAGGAGTTTGGGGGAACCGGCTGTTGGTTGATTTACCCAGCGTGCTGGTGGGTGGTTGGTTGATTTACCCGATCGTTTGATAGATGTTAAGCATGGGGGTCAACAGGAACATTAACAAACAAGGGTTCAATCATTAGTTCAGTCATGCATCATAAAGAAATTTTAAGAATGGTCAAGAAATTACAAGTTCTTGCCCTAATTTCAAAAGAAAACAATAAAATAGCTCAATTCAAGCAAAAATGGAACATTCAATCAAGAATTTGAGTAATCAAACATTCAGTTATGCAATTATTCAAGCAATCATTCAAGCAACAACAAATTTTTAGGGCATCAAGATAGGATTTAGCTAAAACTAGGGTTTTGGTAGAGAAAGAATTGAAAGGCATTGAACCAAAAGACAGTAGGGTGAACCTACCAAAATTAATGGTGAGGGAGAGGTCACTAGAGGTTGCAAGATTTGTGCGCGAATCATCAAAGGTTAGGTTGCTCGAGTTGTTGAAGGTCGAGGCTCATCGAAAGTCAAGGATCCACTAGAGGTTAGGTGCTTGGGCATGCAAGTGTTCGAAGTTGTCCATAGAGTGAAAGGGTCGAAAGTCACCGCTAAAGGAAAATCAAGGTCATCCCTCCAAAACAAGGTTTTTCCCTTCTGTTTAATTTGCATTTAGCATTATTTATAGGGTGATTAGTTAATAACAAACATAAAAAACCTTGTGTGGCAGCTTCTAATTAATATAAGAGATTAAGTTGTTAAATTTTGATAATGCTAAGTAAGTTTTCCTAAAGGTTTGTAAATCGTTATACTGAAATACACTAGAATGCTAAAATGTTG
>JAMKPZ010016161.1:0-16667 GCA_024699675.1 Amphibolis antarctica
TAAATAAGATAAAATTTACATTTTTTTTAAAATTATATAATTTATGTTATAAAAATTTTTATATAAATATTTTTGATATAAAATATTAAAGATATTTGATAAAAATTATTTTACACATCTGTGTGTATAGATTAACAAAATCAAGTCTAAATGAAATCAAACCTGTGATTTGACACGATCAGGTTGCCGTATATTTTCATTGATCTCTTTTTCGTAGTACCGTTGATAAATTTCCTTGAAAATAAATGCACAGATGATTGAATTTCCTAACGAAAGATTCCAATACGTAAGAGTTATTGTATTGTCAAAAGATTGAATTTCATCATGAAAAGTAATTTTTTATGCACGTTATGCGATTCAAATTATGCAAGAAAAATATATTGTGGATTTTTCATTTTTGCCTGTATATTTATCTGTAAGTTGCAAGTGAGAAAAGTGAGCAAAAGTTTCGTATTAACGTATGATAAAGACAGAATTTAAATTAATATATGATAATATTTTTACTTATTATTAATTAATTTTATGATAAATTGTTTCATAAAATACTATTGTAGAATACATTCACAAATAACTTTTCGTAGCTTCAAGAGTTGAAAATAGTTAAAGTTTAAGCTAGTTTCATGAATAGATTTAAAATTATATAGTAATTTAGGTGATAAAAATTTATACGTTATATATTAAAATTTATGTAGTAATAATAGTATTAGAAGTGATTTTAGGAATTAAAAAGAATTACTCGTAAACGTACCTATAAGCATATTATTTACTATGTCATCATCTTAGGTGTTGTTTGTGTTAGTACGTGGTCATAAAAAATTCTAAAATATTTTTTAGATATTATAGAAGAATTAATAAATTAAATATCGTAATTGATTGTTATTATTATATTAAGAAGTAGATTTGTGGTAGAAGTAGGAAAAGAAATCAATTACTTTCGTTACAAATATGTAATGATCGTTTTTCTCATTAACACATGATCCTTCAATTAATTTAAAATTTCAGTACTTTTATAATTTTAAATTAAAATTATATGACATCAATTTAGAGTATGTTTGGTGACAATTTTTTTTATTTTGAATAAAAAAATATTTTTTTTATCAAATAATATAATAACGAAAGTAATTTTTAATGTAAAAAAAAATCACATATATCATTATAACGTTAAAAATAATTTTTATATTTATTAAAAATATTTCTAAACAAAACCTTAAAGTCACACAAGTATAACTTTCGTTTAAAGTTAAAACAGTAAATGTTGCAAATAAATGCAGGCTCCAGAGAAGTCGTTTGCTCGGGCGTTATCCACGAAGCACGAGGTGAGAGGTCTCCGGCCTGGATTTGACGGCGCAGGGGTGGCAAGGCGAAAATCCACGACCACCAATGGCGTCCCCTGGCGCAGGTCCACGTAACACGAGGCCCCATCACAGAAAGCGGCGATGGACGCCATGAAACGACAAGGCTGAAGGCAGAAGGTGCGTTATCCCAGGGGTCGGACTGCCGGCGCGTCTCCACCGCTCGTTGCGACGGAGCCCAGAACAGGCCACGTCACCCCAAACTCCGCAGCTTGATCTGTTTTTTTCTTTATTCTGCAAGGTCCGAAGGACGATGATCTGTCGTCCGAGTCTGCTGATGAAACGATGGCCGACCGGGCGGGGGGTAGAATGGTCATCGGCTTCACCACCGGCCGCCGTTCAATCCTCCGGCTTCACGGAGTTGAATCCGACGAGTTCATTGGATGTGGTCAGTGTTGTGTCTGTGGTCCAGGTGTTCGTTCACCGTTCAATCCAATGACAACTCTCTGCTACTGAATATTAAAATATGCATTTTTTGCAAAAAGCCTCTGATGTTTTGTCATATTTGTCGCAACGGTCATGTTTTTTATTTTTTTTTCCTTCTTTTCCTAAGTTGTGAAGGCACTTCTTTCCGAAAAGATAAACTTCGGTAATTTTTTTTTTTTAAAAAAAAGAGTTACGGAAGAGTTCGTTTGTATTTTCTCAAAAAATAAAAAAAAATTACTTGAGGTGGTGATGCGTTTGTTGGGCATTTAGGGTTAGTGCCTTTTCTTAACAAGACGCTAAATATTTTTGAGTGACTTGTTTCTTAATAATACTAACTTAAACGTAATTTGAGTGACTTGTTTCTTAACAAGTCTAGCTTAAACGTAATTTTAAGTTTATCATCGAGGAGAGATCTATGGAAAGCAGGAGAAATCATAAAAAATAATAAGTTAAAATTTTTATTATTTATTTTATTTTTTAAAGACACAAAATTTTCCTTATAGTCAATTTATTTATCGAATGACTGTGAAATATATTAATGATATACTACTTAATTTGTTAGAGAGTTATGTTTCACTTAGATTAAACTTCGTCAAATAAAAGTTTGCTTAATTTAACTTTAAAATAAATCAAATATGACATAACTTTAAGGTGCATTTACAAATAACTATTTTTAGTTTGAGAGTTAAAAAGAGTTAAAGTTAGAATTAATTTCGTAAATAAAGTTAAAACTACATAATAATTTAGGTAATAAAAATTTATATGTTAAATTTTTTATAATAATAATAATATTAAAAGTAATTTTAAAAATAAAAAAATACAGATAAATATGACATAATTTTAAGATACGTTTATAAGTAATTTTTTTCAGTTTTAAGAGTTAAAAAAAATTAAAATTGAAGCTAATTTCGTGAACAATATTAAAACTACGTAATAATTTAAATGATAAAAATTTATATAATAATATTATTATTAAAAAAAGTTAAAAATAAAAAATTACTCGTAAACACACTTTTGAAACTTATTTAGTAAACGAAAAAGCTGAGCTTGTTACGACTGTTCAGAAAATTTGCGCGGATAACCGCATATTTGCTCGAGGGATTCAAAAAATATAGGTGCTTTTTACGAAAAAAGGCCTCGTACTGTTCCGTCTGTCACGCAATTATAAATACGACTGCACTTATCCCCTCGATCAAAAAAAGTGCCACTTCCGCTTTTCTGATCGGTGATCATCCACCATCTGCAGTCCGTCTCTCTTCGACCCGACCATGGAGTGCAGTGACGAGAAGGTCAAGCCAGTAGATGATATCATGCCTCTAACCATCTTTTTTTTTTTGGGTTTTCCATTTGATTTCTGATCCGTCTGTTCTATTACTCAATTTGGTGATCACCGATCTTCTCCTCTTAAACTTTTCTTCGGTTAATTCTTGACAAATATGTTTGTTGTGCCGTCGTTCCAGGAATCCGATCCAATATCTCTCAACAGAGGCATCCAACGTGGTACCTTG
Organism: Amphibolis antarctica; assembly: GCA_024699675.1. Lineage (NCBI taxonomy): Eukaryota > Viridiplantae > Streptophyta > Magnoliopsida > Alismatales > Cymodoceaceae > Amphibolis > Amphibolis antarctica. Next base: position 3,287 of record JAMKPZ010016161.1, read on the forward strand.
ATCTGCGCCGATTGCAGGACCTCCAAGACACCTCTATGGAGAGGCGGTCCGTCAGGGCCCAAGGTACTTGGCGACCACCACTTCTGAAACGGGGCTTTGTTGATTTTTTCGTTTCTGATTGTTTTCTCCTGTCTGATCTTCATGTCTCAGTCTCTTTGCAACGCTTGTGGGATAAGGTACAGGAAGAGGAGAAGAGAACTCCTGGGTTTGAAGGATGGGGCTGGCAAGGAGAAGGGGAAGACACGTGACAACGCTACTAGCAGCAGTAGCACCACCACCACCACCACCACCACCACCACCAACACCACCAGCAATAAGATGGGTGTTTTGAGTTTGCTAGGTTTTGGAAGGGCATCCTTGCTGAAACAGAGGTCTCTGCTACGGCTGAAGAGGAGACGGCGGCTGGCAGAGGAAGAAGAGGCCGCTGTTTTGTTGATGGCCCTCTCCTCTGGTCTGATAAATGCGTAATCTCCACTTTTTTGCGTTTCGTGTTTGTGTTTTGTCCCTTATTTTGGTTAATGAATTTGTCAAAGCTTGATGCAATTTTGCGAAGTTTCGATCTTTTTGGTCTCTTCGGAGACATCTGATGAAATGTAAAAGCTTTTTTGATCTTCTTAATCCTGGGGGACAAACCAATACTCCGAAGTCCTGTAATGCTTTTTCGATTTTGAAACCACCTTGGTTAATATGAGCAACATACCTGAAATGAAGTAAGATCCTTTGATTAAAATCAATCACGCCATTTTGCATTGATCCATGAGAACGTGTTTGTCTATCGTCGCCTACTTTCTTACCATCTCAGAACGTGTTCGTCTATCATTTGACACCTTCTTATCATCTGCTATTCTATTATTTCTCGGGAAAATATCTGCTATTCTATTATATCAAGAGAAGTGTTTTACTCTTCGATCCGTTAATTCTCAAGATTACCTTATGGAGATAATAAAAACTCCTTTTTTTCTAGAAATATGATATAATTACTTCGTCTCCGGTGTAATCGTCTCCCCTCTCATCATTACCAACCCTCCTATATGACATGTTATATTTTGTATTATATTATATATTATGTAATTTACAAGTGCATTATGCCAGTATAAATAAAATGAGCACTTTTGACCTCATACTCTCCATCGGCTTAATTAGTGAAAATGTTAAAATTTAGGCCATTAGATAGCTAGCAGTTACAATCGCTTATCGACAGATTATCAAAAAAAGAAGAAGCTTTTTTACAATCACAAATCTAACCATACATATGCTTCCGTAAATGATTGGGCTTAAAATTTAATGGCACTCACATGGAATTATAGTACTAATGTGAATGTCACGGCCATACTCTTACGTTTAATATGAAAATTTAATCAATCTCTTAAATTCGATAAAATTGTAATCAATCTTTTTCAAGTCAAATCGCCCAACAGATTTCATCCATCTTCCTCACTTCAAGTACTAATTTTTCTTTCAAAAAATACATGAAACATGCTCCTCAGCCTGTAGCGTGCACCCGCATAGCGTGGAGAGAACTCAAAGATGGCAAAAATTCAAAATGAAGCCTAATAAACTACAAAAAGAAATACTAACATACAACTGTAACCACTGCCTTAAAACCTCTTCTCCAGATCAACAGATTTAAGAGAAACGAGAAACCACCGCGCAACACATCCTGACATCCGTAAACCATTTCGATCAACTTCATCACACTTTCAATCGCACCTCATCGTTCGTTTCCCCCAAGACGTAACGCAGGCGCAAAACCTTTCGGCTTCGTTCTCCTTGAGTAAGTTGAAGGTTTGTGAATCGCCGTCATCAAGATGCTGCGCAAGTCATGATCCTACATTTCGTATATTATTCTATTTTGACCGAAATAGTAATTTATGTTGTACCATTATGTTTAGATAATGTTAAAATTAAAATGATAATATAACAAATGTGTATGTATTATATATATATACATGAGTCCACAAATTCCGTAGATGTCTATAGAATTTATTAAAAATGAAAATAGAAGTTCATTGTATAAACTCATAAGACTAACATCTGTTGAAGATCAGTTTCTTATTTCGTCGTGTAAACTTATAAGGTAATAAAAGTTCATTGAAGATAGCATTGTGAATTTACTCTATTGAAGGTACGCACGTGATCGAGGATCTGAATCGTTCGACTAATATCTAACGACTACATACAGAAGTGACTTCTATAGATACTTACAGAGTCATTTTTCACTATATATATTTTGTTTATATTATATATTTAAATCAATATCAATTGTTACTATTTTTTTTCTTTTGTTTGTATTGTATATTTAAATCAATATCAATTATTACTTTTTTTTCTTTTATTTGTATTGTATATTTAAACTAATACCACTGTTACTATTTTTTTTCTTTTGTTTGTATTATATATTTAAATTTGTAATAACTGTTACTATTTTTTCTTCTTTTGTTTGTATGGTATATTTAAACCAATAGTAACTGTGTTTTTTTTTCTTTTGTTTATGTTGTATATTTAAACTTATAGTAATTGTTACTAATAATACTGCATATATTTATATATATATAAGTTAAAACATGGCATCATTTATTGAAAATTTAGAATGATATTTATATTAATTTAATTTACTTAATTATCCTACTTTGCCATTAGCTAAATCAAACCAAATCGACTTTAAATAATTTGATTTGGTTGAGCTAAATAAAATATGATAACCTGATCTTACTATAGACAATCATTCATCCAAAAATTCCATCAAGCGTTTTATTTTTACAACTCCAATATGTCGCTCCCACTCCCACAAGCAAAAAGACAATTTATCATCATTCACCTTTTGCAAGTCGTGCAAAATAAACGCACCTTCCACTTTAGTAGGTGCCCTTGCATTTCTTGTATGTGGAAGTTAGATATCCATATCTGATCAAAGATTTTTTTATAGAGTTCCCATTACCAACCCTCTAGACAAAGCTTCCCAAAAATGCACCACTCCTAAATGAGGTCTGGTTCCTCGACCATTTACCAAGCGAATTGCTTGGTTGCTTGCACATTCTTCCTTTTAATCATATAACAATGTCTGGCATTGTCTTGTACTCCCACCGAATCTAATTAAGCGTACACCGTCTTTGGTAGAATGGTGGTTTACATGATGCATAATGCATATAGGAATGATGCAAGTGATTATCGATTAGGACTGTTCTGTCATGAAAGATATTTTCCTATCCATTTAGTTCGTCCGGCCTTTGCGGATTGAACCATATCCTCCCAGTTTTTCCTTTGTCTCGCACCAACCACCATAATAATAGAACCTCCGTATTTCTCTTTAAGAGCCATTTATTGGATTTCGAGAGTTCTAAGCATCATCTACTTTATTTCTTTATTGCAATTGAAGATTTCTCATGATTGATGTGCTAACTTGAAAAAGAGGCAATTGTAATTAAAATTGAGGGGGAACTGAGTCATTTGAATCACCGTTCTAAGTCACACAAAGGTAGTGACCCATGTGCTTAGTGTCTTAGGCTTCATTTGGTTTCAACTCTTTTCAACTCTCAAAATCATTCTTAACATTATTATTACTGTATAAATTTTAATATATAAATTTTTATTACACAAATTATTATGCAATTATAACTCTATTTGCGAAACCAATTTTAACTTTAACTCTATCTAACTTCCAAAGTTGAAAAAAACTATCTTCAAATACACCCTTAATCTTCGTCCACATGTATGGTCCGACCACACTATATGTCCATGACCTAGATATGGTGCTGACAAGTTATGTAAAGCTAATATTATTTAAGCTAACAAGTATAAAAATTACATTAGCAATAAGCAACAAAAATTTTCAAGAAATATAAAAAAACCTTGAAAGCTAAACAGGCCTTCTTTTAAGAAAAAATGTTAACTACCAGATTAGTTACAATTTAATTATTAACAATTCATAGACAGTTTCCACACAAATAGGAAAGTAAACAGACAAATGTTTGAATCAATAAAAAATTGTGAAATAGCAGTCATTTGAAAACTAAACAAGTCTTTTTCAAAAGAAAAATATCAAATAAACGTTCAAATCATTGAATCACTTGCAGTTTGATGCAAATCAAACTAATAGTAAACAATCTTTTCAAGAATAAGACAGGAAATACATGCCACTTCAGAAATTCATATCTTTTAATCTACTAAATGAACAATCATAAAACCACATTCGTTTGAGAGATAAAAGAGTATAAAAGAGTCTTCTTTTAATGAAAACTATCAAACAAATGTTTGGATAATTGAGCAGGTTACAATTTAATTCATACCAAACTAGAAACAAACAGTGTTTTTATGAATAAGAAAGTAAATATCTTTTAATCTACTAAATGAACAATCATGAAACCACATCATTTGAAAGATAAACAGTCTTCTTTCAAGAAAAATATCAAACAAATATTTATACCATTGAGTTAGTTGCAATAACAATCATCGAACTACCAGCCAACACTCTGTACATGAACAGGACAGAGAAACCATGCAACTTTGAAAATCCATATCCTTTACCAAATGAATAATCATGAAATCATAATCATTTGGAAGATTAAAGAGTCTTATTTCAAGGAAAAAATATCAAATAAATATTTGGATCATAGAATCAGCTGCAATTCAATGCACAACAAGCTATCAACAAACAGCTTATATATGAACAAGATAGAAAATCCATGCAAATTTAGAAATTCATAACTTTTAATCTACTAAATGAGTAATCATGAAATCACACCCACTTAAAAGATCAAAGAGTCTTTTTTCAGAATTGTGAATAGCTGAACTGCTGAAGCAAGCATTCAAAAAAACTAAATTGCATATGCATGATTAAACATTGTGAATAGAAGAGTGAAATATGCATCTAAAATGGACTGCAAATAAGGCATTTGGTAGCATGGATAAATGATTATAGCATACGTCTAAAACGGATTGCAAATAAGTGATCAGCTAACATGGATAGATGAGGGTAACGTCCATTTAAAATGGACCGCAAATAAGTGATTTAGTGACTTGAATAGATAAGTGTAATATGCATCTAAAAGGGACTGCATACCAAAGATTTAGTAACATGGATAGGCAAGTGTGATACGCATCTTAAAAGGACTGCATATGAGTGATTAAATGAAGTGGAAGTTTGACTGCAATGAGTAACTAAATATGACCATACATATATGATTGAATGATAAGAGAACCCAGCTGAAGCAGTTGACCAAATGTGACTGCAAACGTATGGCTAAATGATGTGGAAACATGGCTGGAATGATAAATTAAAGATGACTGCAAATATATGATGGAAGCTGATCTAAAATGATTGATAAAATGTGAGTGCAACTATATGATGTAAGTGATCAATGAGTGTAAATTTAATGGTGCATGAGTGTTTGACAATGTTGCAGCAACTATGTGACATGAGTAAATGACTAATGAGCGAAAAATTAAAGGTGCATGAGTGTTTAATGATGTTGCAGAAACTCTATGATATGAGCAAATGATTGATGAGTGAAAACTTAAAGGTGGATAAGAAATAGAAATCCAGCATTTAGAGATGAGATGCTAATGAGTGTGGAGAAGCATAAAAATGCAAAAGATGAGGAGCTTGAAGAAGCCACCAAGCTACTTCACATCATCTGATAATTTTCCTAAGGATGTCGGCATGACAGAAAGTTCTACAATTTTCTTCTGAAACAGGAGGGGGTTCAATCAAGCAAATGGAAGTTCACCAACCTAATGTGGTAGGCTAAATACCCCCTCAGGGTCATATGTTTAATGTTTCTTGTAAAGCATGTAAAACTTCTCACAAAATCTCTTAGGGCCAGATGCCTTGATGATGCTGAAGTTACTTGTGCACTGTGTGGTTTTGAAGAGGGGACTACCCAACATCCGTTTTTCAGCTGTGGCAGATTCAACAGAACTTGGCCACAACTCAAGTTTGTCATTCAACAAGATTCTATTGAAGAGGATTGGGAATCTCCTGTTGACAACATGCAGAAGTTAACTAAAGGAAAGACTACCCCAGCCAAGCACAGGATTAGATTACTCTTTCATGCTGGTTATTGTTCAATCTGGTTGCATGGAAATTCAGTGGTTTTCAATTGAGCAAGTGTATCTTCAGAGGAAATTTCCCTTTCAGCTAAGGGCCTTTTTCTTTATGGGAGTCTTCTTTAGATTTGTAACTTTTCTCTATTTTTCCTTTTTTGGATTCTTATGTTCTTGATAAGTTCCATTAACTATTGATGTACCTTATTTCGTTTAGTGAGATTCACACATTTACCTCCCCAAAAATTTTTAAGCAAAAGCATTATCAATATCAAAAAATAAATGCATGTGATTTTGTATTTCAATTGATCATCATTTCTCATGCTTTACTTTAAGGCTTCTTGTGCTTGCTTGATGCATCTGTCTTGTGCTAAATCAAGGACGTATTTAGATAAGGTACAAGCATCCTCTTGACAGTTGACTAGGGTTGGAGTTAGCGTAGGTACATGTATCATCCATGCACTCAACTAATATAGGACATAGATTTTGTCACACCTCTGATGTCATGATTAAAGTTGATCATGTTTGTTGGGTGCTCAACTTGCAATCAAATTTAGTCTCTACACTCATCCAATGTCACACTCAGAAGTTGAGTATGTCATTCAGATGCTCAACTTATGGTCGCACATAGATTTTTCAATTCACTTGTTATCATAATTAAGGATCAAATTTATCTGCTGAGAACTTGGTCTACAGTCACTCTCCTCTTTTTGATTTGTTAGAGTGTGTTTCAATCAGACATCAGACATGAACTAAATATAACCCCCAAAATGCTCTCTTTGTTACAATTGTCATATCTCAACTAGATGAAAAAACTGACAATGTTTATGCATCAATTTTACAACAGCAACAAAATTAATCAAAGGACTTGGATAGTTCGATATTGCTAATTCATGTTGGAAGCTTATGCACGGAAATGACTGAAATCTGAACTTAAGTTTCTTCCTGCAATAATGATGCATTTGTTTAGGGAAATAGAGTTCCAATAATACCATAATGAACTACAGAAAATCCCTTTTGTGCAGGAAAAAGTAATATTAGTGCATACCTCAGGAATCAATATCACAATTCTGAAGCAAATGTGAACGTGTTTTCTGCAAAAGAGCATACACCTCTTCATTTGATGCATTATAAACTCTGAGCATCTTTATTTGTTCTTGCCACTTCTGAATCTGCTCGGTATGGATTCTGCAAGGGGTAACAACACAATGTCCTTAATGATGAAAAAAGCGTCTAACAGATGGATTTTGCAGAACAGCACCCACTCAATTAGTTGTTCTTCAAATTTCAGACTTAGTTCTTGAAACATTGCTTTCCCAGCATCCAAAGTTTCAGAAACCTGCACGGTATGTATACCTCTTGAGTAATTGCCGTTAGAGTTATTATATTATTAGTTGATAACTTGATATATTATTTTATGTGGGTGTGTGTAATAAAGTAATTGGATATCTATTTACATTCAACCTTTTATATATGTGTTTGCAATCTCTCACTAGAGCTAATCTAATCACAAGATAATGTTCTCCCTTCCATTCCACGTGACACTAAAGCCTAGGTTGAAGCCCAAGGGAAAAACAAACCAGCTGCTACCTGCCATCCGCCTCCCAACTGGCAACCCAGCCACCCGATCTCCACCACGAGGGGCAGTAGGCCCCACATCCGCAAATCTCAGAGCATCTGCTACCCGCCAGATCCTTTTTTTAAGATAAATACCCCACGCTCTGCCAGATCCCTTCTATATGAACCTAAACATGACTAATACATATGCTCTAACTTAAAGAGAAGTGTAAAAATTGTTATGTTAGTTGATATATTATATTATCCGTGTGTAAAAGGGTAATTACACATCCATTTACATTCAAACCTTAAGTATACGTGTTTGCAATTTCTCATTAGTACTGATATAATCACTATATCACTTTCTTTAGGCCTCTAATAAGTTGCAAATGGAGGGAAAAATTGTAAAAATAAAGTAAAAATCTTCTAAATAATGTAAGGGATAATATAAGACATTTTCCTGTGAGCACCTCTCACATAATAGCGTGTGGACCCCATTTTAGTGAGGTCCATCTATAATGAGTGCTCACAGGAAACCAGCTCCCACAATATAATGTAGCAAGCCAATATCCTGAGTCTTATAAGACAAAGTTTCATTAAATGATAAAAGTACATCTGCCTGGTGTATGTTTTCCGTATTTCAAGATGAGACCATTCAAATAATTAATAAATTCTGTTTGAATGTAATAGAAAAAGATAAGATTGAAGATCAATATTTAATCCAGAAAAGGGAACAAGACAATCAATCTAATACTTGGTTTGAAGATTTGGCTAGCAATGCAACAATGTAGGAAGGTTGCTTGGTACCATCAACCTTCAGCTTCCAATACTAAAAGAAACAACCTGCAGCTTGTTACCTGTTGAGTGAAGTGGTCAATCTTTTCAAGGATGGCGCTAACGTGCATGTCCATCTCTTCTGAGCTCAATAGATGTTCTTTAGTTTCTTCCATGCTTGACTCTAGGTTGTCTGCTCCCTAGGTTTGTTTAAAAATGACTTAAATATTTTGCAGCAATGTTCTAAACTAGAAATCCTTCAACTAGATCACTAAGTCTTACCTTTGTAGTCATTTGTTTCTTCATTCCTTTGATTCCCTCAATTTCCATTCCAGATAAGCCACAGGCAGCTTAAAGTTGCAGGGTACAATATACACAGTTAGAGATGAAGTAGAGCATTGTCAAGAGTGCGAGGTCAATATACAAGCATATATGTCAGGAAAGGAAAAGAAGAAAAAACTATTGGATGTTCATTTTAACGATCATCTGTTTTGAGAGGTAGATAATAGCAAGCCATTTTCTATAATTATAGTTTTTAAAACCTTCTAATTAATTTCATTTTTTATGCCCAAAAATGATGTTCAGACTATCATTTCCTCAGAGCTGAACTTTGAGAAAAACAAACCCCCTATGGCCCTATAAAAAAAGGGGAAAAAAAAAATTGTATTGCTAGACAATAGGACAAGGCCCATGGTTGAGAAACTGAGTTAAAAGCTAGAGCGTGTAAGTATGACATGAGGAAAATTTGACGGAAACTACAACATGGATTCTCCCCATCCATTCAAAAGAAAGCAATTTATACAAAAAATTCATATTTTTTAGCAAACTAAATTACTCTTGAACAATCACGATTTAGTTAGTTCAGAAAGAAAAGTGACCGCAAAGAGAGGGTATTTTTCTAAATAGTTGAATGTGAATTAATTTCTTTCATTTAATTAACACTGTTGTGAAGAGATTTCTAATAACAGCTCCAGAAGAACCATTGCCCATGATCAGATCTTAACAGAAGAACTTAACATATTTATTGAGTACACATGGGAATGACAATATCATAATAACAATGTCCCTGAATATTCCACAAAAGTTCGCATGGATGAATGTTGAAACAAATGTATGAATAATAATCCAATACATGTTTCGGTTGAAACTTGAAGTATAACATGGACGAACACCGGGACTTGAGACAGTTTCGTGGATGAAAATTATGCAACGAAATATCAAAATAGTATGCGATTACTTGTGAAACCAGTAACACATGTAGCTTGTTACAATAGCATACAAGAAAGTGATGCCTAGCACAACACTAACTAATAATTAACAACGGGAAGCGTGAACCACCTGACAACCAGACCTCACATGGAGAAAGACTAATCCATTAGATAAAACATAACGAACGCTACAATTGTAACCCGATAATATTCAAAATCTCAGACGGAAATCCCTAATATCAAAAAATCCCGTATCGGGAACCTTATTTTATCCAAGAACAGCAGAAATCCACCAAAACTCAAGCCTGAAACCCATCTCTTGCCTAAGATCCCAAATCCATCACCTCGGACGAACCCGATTCAGATCGAGACTTCTCCCAAAAAAGGGATCCAGAATTTCAAAGAAATGGGACGGAAGGAAAGAACTCACATGCGATAACAAGGATTGAAAATCCACCGAAACTGTGTTTCTCCGGGAACGAAGAGATCGTGCTTTTGGCGGGAACGGGGCTGTCCGTGTCTACTGGTTCTGTTAATATATAGTAGGGAGGTGGGGGGGAGGATCCGACTTGTATCCGAAATCCTAGTATCGGATCTGAGTGGGGAAACGATTAACCGAAGGCCCGAATCGATCATTGGAGTCATTCGAGATAATGATACCTGTAATTCTTTTTAATATTCAACTCTTAAAATGTTTAAAAAATATAAATATAGATGGAAATTAATAACAAAATTTTAAAAATTTTGGATTTAAACACAGACCTATTATAAGTTCATAACTATGCTTCTCATTCTTGAAACTATTTGTCAAGAAAAATATAAAGTCCTAGAGGTCTTAGATCTCACGAAAGAATTCTTTATATTTTAAATTTATGTCATTTTTAGATTCATTCTTCTGAGTTCATTATATATCATGCATGGTTAGCATATTTATTTTTACAATGTAGAATATACTTGTAGTGCATGATAATAACCATTTTTTAATGTAAGGTAATGAATTAATTAAAATAGACAACTATTATAAAATTCAAAGAGTAGTTTTAAAAAATAACTAGAAACATTCCTTAATGTAGACACCCCTACTTTCAGTCTCATAGGTCCACACATCAACTTAAGCCTTCAAAGCCTATTTTGTGCAACAAATAAATATGACGGACCAAAGGCTCATTATTGCTTTGAAGGAGATAAGTTCTTTTTTTGAGTCGATGAGTGCCCACTTCCTCTCTAGCAATGAAAAGGATATCATTGCGAGTCTTTAAGACCCATTTATTTCCCAACCCCCTTCTAGGGTTTGGGCCATTAACGAAGTGACCACTTGGTTGAACTGATAAGTTATCTCCTCTCCTTTTTCAGGTGAAACATCCTTCGTGGGCCATTAAAGCCCATCACCCTTTCTTCCTCCTCTTGAGAGAGAGAGGGAACAACTATGGGCCCTTAAGTTCCACTACCAACCTAAGTTGGGCCTAAAAGTCCATTTACAACCCAGATAGGTACAACAAGCATATCACATTGGCTAAGGATATGTATGGAAGACCTTCTTGATACCTCATCCTCTTAGGAAAGAGTCTTTCAAAAGCCTCTCATTAGATTGCAAGTGATCCTAATCATTAATCATTCATCCAACGATCAAAACATTCTTCTTGAAACGTTATAATCTTGGTCATCTATCATATTGGATGACCCACAACATCTCTCTTAAATTGGAATCACCTAAGCTCTAAATTGTGCATCCAATGCTCGGATCATTATTTGTTGGATGTTATAATCTTAATCATTCAAAAGATCTTATGATTCAGATTAAGTAACTTAATGATCCGAACATGTCGAAGGTTATCCAAACATGACCCTTGATGGCTGATCTAATGATTGAGACTTAACGACTTAAGTCTCCCTTATCCTAGCCCAATGGATCCTTATCCAAGGGCTACCCTTCTTCATGTCCTACAACCTTTGATCTCAAATCTAACAATCCACGTCACAACATGAGATCAAGGTAGATCTAACTACTCAAATCCGATTGAATGGCTTAAATCTCATCACATCTTAACCATTGGATCAAAATCCAAGGACCCACAATTCTCATCCCTTGGATTAATCCAATGGCCATCCATCCAATCTTGATTATCGGATCGAAATCCAATGATCATTCAATCCTAATCATTGGATCAAAACCTAATGGCTAGATCCAACGGTTGTTCTATCTTTGACCGTTGGATATCATTTTTTATCATTCTAGAGGTATCCACAAAAACTTAGTCATTAATCATCTCCTTGATTAGAAAGAAGAAAAGGGAAAATTAAGATAACCTATTGGTGGAGAGTTAATCTTCTAATTATATGGATAAAGTCATTCTATAACTCTAAGTAAGCATTTCAAGTATTAATCAGAAGATATTAGCACTCCAACCCATCTAAATAAAGTTGGCTTCTCAAACTATCCCTAAATGTAAATGCATGCATATGGATGCCACTAGGGTATTAAAGTGTAACTAATGTGTCCTAATGTGATTTTCAGATATGCAAGAAATTTGATAAAGATGTATCTTAATTTTCTTCTTGATGGTTATGGACCTAATTAAGCATAATAGTCTTCTAAATCATGGTATTTTAATGACTGTTGTCATAGCAACTTTGATAATTTAAATGCGCCACAAATAAACCCAAAAGTACTCAAAACAAGACATTACATGTATAAATGAGACTTATGCTTTTATAAGGATTAAAATATTGTAATGACTTATGATTCATAAAGCATTTATGATTTCCCATTTATAATAGAAATGTGAGAACGATTCTTGTATTTTTTTTTAAAAGAGCAAGACATAGATGATTTTTATAACAAAAGAGGCTAAAAGATTTTTATCATAAGAGGTATAAAATGACTTATTTATAAAAAGAAGCACAAAATAATTTTTTATAATAAGAATGATTTGTATTTTTTCTATTTTTTTCAAACAATCGAAAAAGGAAAACAATTTTTAAAAAACGGTAAAAATTGTTAAATCTATTGAAGAATAACAATTAATTTCCAGAAAATCGAATGCAATTCATATGTTGCAAAAAATAAAGGTAATGACATTTTCAGACAAATATCGAAAACATTTAAGGATTTTTATGTATTTGTGTATTTTTTTAAAATTTAAAATAATTTTAAATTTTTGGATCACTGCAAGTATAAATTTTTTACCTCTTGTGTTAAAAAAATTTTACAATTAATAAAAATTTTATCATGACATATTTTCCTTTCTCAACCTTGGTAGGTTATTGCTAAATTTATGATTTCGAGTAAATTATGAAATTAGATTTAAAATATTTAAATATTTTTAAAAAAATTTAATTAATTTTTTAAAATTACAACACAGATTTTAGTTCAATATCTTTGTAGGTACATGAGATGAGATAATTAATTAAACCATGCAGAAAGTTATTTCACAAAAAAGAGCGCAACTTCTAAAATTAACTTCATCGATCGGCGTTTTGGAATCGGTCTCGCTGGCTGTCTTCAACGAAATGGTGATCCAGAGCGGCGATTACGGACACCATCCACGCTTGCGATCACCTCGGCAGTGTGTTCGAAATCGAAACGTACGAGTGCACGTAATCGACGAACCCGACCTGGCTCCTACCTTCGTTGTCCTCCGGCGGTGAGAGTACTTCAGGCACGCTGGCATCTGCATCCAAGTACCTCACCACGTCCCTCACCGTCGGCCTTGACGCCGGTGCCGGGTGGGAGCACATCAGCCCCACCTTCAAAGCCAGTTCCACCTCATCCCGCTGGTACTCACCTTCCAGACGTGGGT
>JAMKPZ010016172.1:0-10073 GCA_024699675.1 Amphibolis antarctica
TGCCACCCATTCTGGGTAGAAGACAGGCTGGAGGAACCGGACATTCAACTATTTGTGGACTTCTTCCTTCAGCTTCTAGGCCCATTCCTGTCTCATCCATCTAGCTTTTTGTTTCACAGGTCGGGCCTCTGGTTTGAGGGGTAGTCGATGGACTGCTACCCGTTCATCCAAACCGGGCATGTCTTCAGAATCCCATGCAAACACCTCCACGAATTCACGCAAGAGTGTGAGGAGTTGTTGCTGGTAGGGCTCGGGAACCTCTTTGCTAATTTTCGTTTCTTTTCTGTGTTGTTCATCCCCAAGGTTTACAAGTTCAATTTCATCCGTGGATGCTATGCCTGTAGACTCGGGTGGTTGAACCCACGGGTCTTCTTCTTCGGATTCTTGGCTTTGCAAGTAGGGGCCGTGTTGACCCCATGCTTAAAGTTAGGGGGGGTGGAGGCGGCTTGCCGCTAGCAAGCCGCTTCAAGGAAGTGACACCCACTTGGCCAGCCTCCCATGTAACACCGTCTTGACGGCCAAGCAGCCGTCGACGGGGGATGCCAAATCCTGATCCGTTTCTGGGGGAGCCACGCCGTTAGCCGCTACCTCCTCGGAATCGGTCGGAGTTCGATACCAATGGAGTGCCAGCCGAATCGATCCCGCCTCCGATGCCACGTCATCAGGAATCTCGAACAGCCCTGATGGAGTTCCACCAAGACACTGTTGCCAGTCCATGGTCGCCTTGCGACGCATCCAGCGCCGCATGCTTTGAAGGGGAGTCTCCGCAGAAGCCTCGCCTTCCATTGGCACACGTGAGCTAGAAGCACCAGAGCTCCGTTGCTGTTCTCCCAACCACCAGTGAGACATGGCCTCGGCTGAAGTAGCATCGTAGCCATTGCCAGTTAATTCAAAGAAAATGGCCAAGCGGGCCGACTCGGCCCGGTTAGGACAGTTGAGCTCCTCTGCCAGCATGTTCCTCAAAGTCATTGGCAGAAGATCGAACCATCGTCGCGCAAACCCAGAAGCAGATTGGCGGACGTGCCCCATAACATTTTTGGTGTGAGGAATGTTGATTAACGCTCAAGGGAAGAAATTAAGGAAAGATGGAAGAAAATCCAAACGAGAACTCAAGGGAGGAGTGAAAACGAGAGGGAGGGATGAGAAAATCTCCAATGACCTCCCCTTTATTTATAGGAAAATGAGTTACCAGGATTCCGTGTGGTTGGAAGTGGCAACCGGTTCAAAAACTGGTTGCACAAAAATCAAGAAAGTTGAAACGATTCCTGACAACTTTTAAAAGGTACGATCAAGGCATGGTAACCGAGAAAGTTGCATGGAAACCGAAAAAGACAAACGAAAATCTAGAAAAGTACAGAAGCATGTGAGGCCTTCGCCTGGTTGCCGCCTCCTGTTAGGCGGCAACCGTGTAAACAACCGACTCGAAGGTAAAATCACAAAAGTACGACATGACCATTCACTGCGTCCGTTGCAGCTTTTTCAATTATATCACCAGCCGGTTGCCGCCTCTTGCTAGGCGGCAACCGCGTGAATAGCCGGCTCGAAAATAAAATCGTAAAGGTACGACATGATCGCTATGACAGTGGCAGCTTTTGAAAAAGCAATGTACCACATCCTCGTGGGAGGCGGCAACCACGTAACCAACCGAACGAAAAGTAATGTCACAAAAAGCATGATGTGACTATTCACAACAACTTTTAGAAAAGAAACACGTGAAGCCTTCGCATCACATCCCGGTGGCTGGCTCCCACAAGGTGGTTGCCGCATGATCAGCCGTTCAAGATCTAAGACGTGGAGAGATACGGCCCAACCTTCGGGCACGACACACGAACACTTTCCACCTTGTTACCCGGTCACCGGCACCCACAAGGTGAATGCCGCGCAACCAACCGGCTAGCAATATGGCATCCCCTGGTCAAGTGACCGAGGGTGTAAGCCCGATTCTATTGTCCAACCACAACAGATAATTCACGAAAGCGTGAAATCTTGCAGAACCTACCATCTACGCATGGAGGGTCATTCAAACCTAGGATGTCGGTTTCCTTCCTCAAAAGTCATACAACCTCGCCTAGGGAGGGGCATTCTGTTGACCCCATGCTTAAAGTTAGGGGGGGTGGAGCCGGCTTGAAGCGGCACCCGGACCCCAAAAACCCACATTTGGTAAAAAGATAGGGGGATGGATCTGGCTTGCCACCGGCAAGCCGCTTCAAGGAAGTGGCACCCGGACCCCCAAAAACCCATATTTGGTAAATAGTTAAAGGGAAGGAGCTGGCTTGTCGTCGACAAGCTGCTTCAAGGAAGCGGCACCCGGACCCCAAAAACCCACATTTTGTAGAAAGATAGGGGGATGGAGCCGGCTTGCTGTCGGCAAGCCGCTTCAAGGAAGCGGCACCTAAACCCCCAAAAACCCATATTTGGTAAAAAGTTAGGGGGATGGAGCCGGCTTGCCGCCGACAAGCCACTTCAAGGAAGCGGCACCTAGACCCCAAAAACCCACATTTTGTAAAAGGATAGGGGGATGGAGCCGGCTTGCCGCCGGCAAGCCGCTTCAAGGAAGCGGCACCCGGATCCCAAAAAACCCATATTTGGTAAAAAGTTAGGGGATGGAGTCGGCTTGCCGCTGGCAAGCCGCTTCAAGGAAGCGGCACTCGGACCCCCAAAAACCACATCTTCGTGCGAATGATCGGGGAAACAGCTGCCTTCCGCCTGCCACGAAGCGACTGCCGGTTGGCTACCCAAGAAGGCAAGCCGAATCAATTAGGAAAATACGAAGAGATTCAACCACGTAAATCTCACAAATCTGCAAATTACGCGGACCGTGTAATCAAGCCGGAATCACGCCACCTTCCATCTTCGGGCACCCCCAAAGAAGGAAGGCAACCCCTTATAAAAAGGGTGGCCCCCTACACCACTCAGCACGCTGAAAATTCTGGAAGAGAGGAGGCTTGAATTTCCGAAGAGAGGAGGCTGGAAGAAGGAGGAGCGAAGGGTTTTCGAAGGACGGGATTTCCTGAGAAGAAGGCTACCACCCTCGGGAGAAACGACCGTCCACCGGTTCCGAAGGAGGAAAGCAACTCGGGGCCTTGACGCCGGCACGGAGCGAGGACTTCCGATCCTCGTTGACGATCCCCCTACAGGTAAGTCCTTCCACCCTTGCCGTTTTACGTATGTTTCTTACTACGTTTCGTCGAGCCCCGACTGCATAACGCCTTCCCTGTGCAAGGGGACGGCCGGGGGATGGACCCGGGTATCATTCCTCCGGAAACACGTCTGAAGGTACCGGGGGCCGCCCTCATGGCATGGTTAATCCACCCGACCCGGTCGTGCTCAGTTTACGCGTGACCCTTCTGTCGGGTCTTTTTACGTGGAAACTCAAAAGTTTCCCAACAAACTTTACAAGCTTTTATCCGATCCCCACATGTCTTACTCGGGGGTCCTGGAAAAATTGCGAGGATGACGCCACCGGCAAGGAAGCCGGCGGTGGCTGTTCGGGTGTACGAACACGTACAACCCGACGGTGCTCATTTCTTTCCTGGGAGGCATAAGTCTACCCTCTCGATGCCCCGGAAAGATTCCCGGGATGACGCCGCCGTCAAGGAAGCCGGTGGTGGCCATTCGGGTGTATGAAACGTACAATCCGACGGTTTCCATTTTTTTTCTGAGAAACGTAAGCCCTTCCCCAAAACCCCCCATGGGTACAAAGGGGTGGGGGAAGCAGCCGGCTAGCCGCCGCTTCCCCAAAACCCCCATGGGTGCAAAGGGATGGGGGAAGCAGCCGGCTAGCCGTCGGTAGGCCGGTTCAAGGAACTGGCTGCCGCTTCCCCAAAATCCCCCCATGGGTACAAAGGGATGGGGAAGCAGCCGGCTGCTTCCCCAAAACCCCCATGGGTGCAAAGGGATGGGGGAAGCAGCCGGCTAGCCGCCACTTCCCCAAAAACCCCCATGGGTGCAAAAGGAAGGGGGAAACAGCTGGCAAGCCGTCGGCTGGCCGGTTCAAGGAACCGGCCCCCGTTTCCCCAAAATCCCCATGGGTGAGTATGAAGGGGGGAAACAGCTGGCAAGCCGCCGGTTGGCCGGTTCAAGGAACCGGCCCCCGTTTCCCCAAAATCCCCATAGGTACGTATGGAAGGTGGAAAACAATCAGCAAGCCGTCGGCTGGCCTGCTCAAGAAACCGTCCCCCATTTCCCCAAAATCCCCATGGGTACAAAGGGATGAGGGAAGTAGTCGGCTAGCCGCTGGCAGGCCAGTTCAAGGAACCGACCGTCGCTTCCCCAAAACCCCCCATGGGTGCAAAGGGATGGGGGAAGCAGCCGGCTAGCCATCGGTAGGCAGGTTCAAGGAACCGGCCGCCGCTTCCCCAAAATCCCCATGGGTACGTATGGAAGGGGAGAAACAGCCGGCAAGCCACCGGCTGGCCTGTTCAAGGAACCGACCCTCGTTTCCCCAAAATCCCCATGGGTACGTATGGAAGGGGGAAAATAGCTAGCAAGCCGCTGGCTGGCCTGTTCAAGGAACCGGCCCCCATTTCCCAAAAATCCCCATGGGTAGGTATGGAAGGGGGAAAACAGCCGGCAAGCCGCCGGCTGGCCTGTTCAAGAAACCGGCCCTCGTTTCCCCAAAATCCCCATGGGTACAAAGGGATGGGGGAAGCAGCCGGCTAGCTGCCGACAGGCAGGTTCAAGGAACTGGCTGTCGCTTCCCCAAAACCCCCCATGGGTGCAAAGGGATGGGGGAAGTAGCCGTCTAGCCACCGGTAGGCAGGTTCAAGGAACCGGCCGCCGCTTCCCCAAAATCACCATGGGTACGTATGGAAGGGGGGAAACAGCCGGCAAGCCACCAGTTGGCCTGTTCAAGGAACCGGCCCCTGTTTCCCCAAAATCCCCATGGGTACGTATGGAAGGGGGAAACAGCCGGCAAGCCGCCAGCTGGCCGGTTCAAGGAACCGGCCCCCGTTTCCCCTAAATCCCCATGGCTGTGCTAATGGGTTGGGAAAGCAGCCGACTAGCCGTCAGTCAACCGGTGCAAGTAGCCGGCGCTCGGCTCCCCGAAAACCCATCTTTTTCTCCCCTATTCACCACCGGATCCAATATGGATCCCCATTTTTTTCAATTCCCATTTTTTTACTTGATTCTCATTTATTTTCATCGGAAGGGATATGGTTATCCCTCTAAACACCCTAGAAAGTCTTCCAAGGTGAGGCCATACGTGGTCGGATTGACTATCATGTTTTCCGTTTTAGAGCGGAAGAGAGGCCGGGAATGCCCAGGCTGTCTGGGGGTGCCTAACACCTTCCCCAACAGTACCCTGAGCCCCGTATCCAGTTCTCTCATGTTACACAATTTTACGTGATTCCCATGGTTTTATCATTTCGATGGTGGAAGGACACTTCCCCATCTAATTTTCCTTGTTTTCTACCCAAAAATAAGGTGGCGACTCCGTTCAACGAGCCATCAACCGCACGTGGTGATGCGCTCACACAAACACCTTTCAATTCTCTGTAGCTTGGTCCATCTGCCGGTGGGGCCGGCGGAAACCCATGGGCTTCCGGGTGATAGCCGGATGAAAGAGATGGTACAGGCCGTCAGCATCTCCAGCGGCTTGTTGACCTTCAAGCTGGAAGGGTGCTGGACGATGGTTTTGGCGGGAGCGGTGCCCGCGGTTTTTTGGCTGGGTGCCGGGTAGGTGAATCGGCTACCAGTTCGAGGTGGTGACGGACCTTGGATGTGCTTCAAAAGGGACGATGATGGGCTTGCCGTGCTCGTCTTCCCGAGGTGTTGTGTCGTCAGGCCCCATCAGTTGTTCTGGCTGCCATGCATCCATAGATAGTGAGGGGCAGAATGCCCCTAGTTCTGCCCTGGTGGGAGGAACTGGCTGCTAGGTAGATGGGAGGCGGAAACTGGGTGGAGTTTTGGAAGAGAATGCAATAGGCCGGTCTTGTTTACTAGCTTGAGGGGAGGGGCAGAATGCCCCTAGTTCTGTCCCGGAGTGTTGGCCAGCATTTTGAAAGATGTTACCCAGACTGAGTGGGCTAGCTGTCCTGACTCCACGATGCGGTACCCTTATTGATGGTTGACGGTTTCTGGCTGATTTGGCCGGTGCCCGAGGGATTGGTGGTTTGCTGTGTCGAGCGAGAGACTTCGTATGATTGCCAAGTCCCAATTGACTTGATCGAGTTGCCAAGTCAGTGGCTGCTAAGGACATAGCTGCTGGCGCACTTGCGCGTGGGATGCCAAGCCCTGTTGTTGAAGGAGCGGGTTCCTACGTGAGTCGCGCGGAAGCCATCAGGCTGATGGAGATGCTCAGTATGATTGCCGAGCCTCTGCAGACTTGGTCAGGTTGCTAAGTCAGTGGCTGCTGAGGGCACAACTATCAGCGTACTTGTGCGTGGGATGCCAAGCCTGATAGTGACGACTTCATTGGGTTGTCAAGCCCTGTTGTTGATGGAGCGGGTTCCGGCGTGAGTCACCCGGAAACCATGAAAAATAAAAGGTCGACTGTAAAAGAGCCATACGAGCGAGAGTTTGAGCCACTTAAACAATAAAAATGTAGCAAGTCTCCCCAGCAGAGTCGCCAAAAATCTGTACCCTCTCTTTCATCCGGCTATCACCCGGAAGCCCATGGGTTTTCGCCAGCCCCGCCGGCAGATGGACCGAGGTACAGAGAATTTTGTGTGTTTGTGTGAGCACATCACCACGTGCGGTTGATGGCTCATTCAACGAAGTCACCACCTTATTTTTGGGTAGAAAATAAGGAAAACCGGATGTGAAAGTGTCCTTCCACCATCGAAACAATAAAACCATGGGAATCACGTAAAATCGTGTAATATGAGAGAACTGGATATGGGGCTCAGGGTACTGTTGGGGAAGGTGTTAGGCACCCCCAGACAGCCCGGACATTCCCGACCTCTCTCCGGCTCTAAAACGGAAAACATGATAGTCAATCTGGCCACATACGGCCTCACCCTGGAAAATTTCCCAGGGCGTTTAGAGGGATAACTGTATTCCTTCTGATGAAAATAAATGAGAATCAAGTAGACAAATGGGAATTGAACAAAGCTAGGATCCACATTGGATCTGGTGGTGAACAGGGGAGAAAAAGATGGGTTTTCAGGGAGTCGACCGCCGGCTACTTGCACCAGTTGACCGGCGGCTAGTCGGCTGCTTTCCCAACCCATTAGCATAGCCATGGGGATTTTGGGGAAACGGGGGCCGGTTCCTTGAACCGGCCAGCCGGTGGCTTGCCGGCTGTTTCCACCCTTCGTGCGCACCCATGGGGATTTTGGGGAAACGGGGGCCGGTGGCTTGCTGGCTATTTTCCCCTTTCATGCGCACCCATGGGGGTTTTGGGGAAACGGGGGCCAGTTCCTTGAACCGGCCAGCCAGTGACTTGCCGGCTATTTCCCCCTTCCATATGTTCCCATGGGGATTTTGGGGAAACGGGGGCCGGTTCCTTGAACCGGCCAGCCGATGGCTTGCCAGCTATTTCCCCCTTTCGAACGCAACCATGGGGATTTTGGGGAAACGGGGGCCGGTTCCTTGAACCGGCCAGCCGGCGGCTTGCCGGCTGTTTCCCCCTTCCTTTTGCACCCATGGGGGGGTTTTGGGGAAGCGACGGCTAGCCGGTTGCTTCCCCCATCCCTTTGTACCCATGGGGGTTTTGGGGAAGCGGCGGCTTGTTCCTTGAACCGGCCTACCGACGGCTAGCCGGCTGCTTCCCCCATCCCTTTGTACGCATGGGGGTTTTGGGGAAGCGGTGGCTAGCTGGCTGCTTCCCCCATCCCTTTGTACCCATGGGGGTTTTGGGGAGGTGGCGGCCGGTTCCAAAAAGAAACGGGCACCGTCAGGTTGTACGGATTCGTACACCCGAACGGCCACCGCCGGCTTCCTTGCCGGTGGCGTCATCTTGGAAATCTTTCTGGGACCCCGAGAAAGACATGTGGGGATCGGATAAAAACTTGTAAAGCTTGTTGGGAAACTTTTGAGTTTCCACGTAAAAAGACCCGATAGAGTGGTCATGACTAAACCAAGCTTGACTGGGCCGGGTGGATTCACTTGACCAGGAGGGCGGACACCAGTACCTTCGGACGTGTTTCCGAAGGAATGATACCCAAATCCGTCCTCCGACCGTTCCCTCGCACAGGGAAGGCGTTATGCGGTCGGGGCTCGACGAAGCGTCATAAAAAACATACATAAAACGGTGAGGGTGGAAGGACTTACCTATAGGGGGGTCGTCGACGGGGATCAGAAGTCCTCACTCCAGTGCGACAAAGGGACATCGAGGCTCCGAGCTGCTTTCCTCCTTCAGAACCGGTGAACGGTCGTTTCACCAAGGCGCGTCCGCCTTCTTTCCCGAGAATTCCAGCCTGCTTCTCCGAAAATTTCAATCTCTCCTTCCTGAAAATTCAAGCCTCTGAGTGGTGTAGGGGGCCTCCCTTTTTATAAGGGGTTGCCATCCTTCATTGGGGGCGCCCGAAGATGGAAGGCGGTGTGATTCCGGCTTGATTACGCGGTCTGCGTAATTGGCAGATTTGCGAGATTTACATGGTTAAATCTCGTCGTATTTTCCTGATTGATTAGGCTTGCCTTCTTGGGTAGCCAACCGGCAGCGGCTACGTGGCAGGCGGAAGCCGACTATTTCCCCGATCATTCGCACGAAGATGTGGATTTTGGGATTCGGGTGCCGCTTCCTTGAAGCGGCTTGCCAGCGGCAAGCCGGCTCTATCCCCCTAACTTTTTATCAAATGTGGGTTTTTTGGGGGTTCGGGTGTCGCTTCCTTGAAGTGGCTTGCCGGCGGCAAGCCAGCTCCATCCCCCTAATTTTTTACCAAATGTGGATTTTTGGGGTCCAGGTGCCGCTTCCTTGAAGCGGCTTGCCGGTGGCAAGCCAGCTCTATCTCCCTAACTTTTTATCAAATGTGGGTTTTTTGGGGGTCCGGGTGCCGCTTCCTTGAAGTGGCTTGCCGGCGGCAAGTCGGCTCCATCCCCCTAATATTTTTTACCAAATGTGGATTTTTGGGGTCTGGGTGCCGCTTCCTTGAAGCGACTTGCCGGCGGCAAGCTGACTCCATCACCCTAACTTTTTACCAAATGTGGGCTTTTGGGGTCCGGGTGCCACTTCCTTGAAGCGGCTTGCTGGCGGCAAGCCGGCTCCACCCCCCTAACTTTTTACCAGATGTGGGTTTTTGGGGGTCCGGGTGCCGCTTCCTTGAAGCGGCTTGCCGACGGAAAGCTGGCTCCATCCCCCTAACTTTTTACCAAATGTGGGTTTTTGGGGGTCTGAGTGCCGCTTCTTTGAAGTGGCTTGCCGGCGGCAAGCAGGCTCCATCCCCTTAACTTTTTACCAATTGTGGGTTTTTGGGGTCCGGGTGCCGCTTCCTTGAAGCGGCTTGCCGGTGGCAAGCCGACTCCATCCCCCTAACTTTTTACCAAATGTGGGTTTTTGGGGGTCCAGGTGCCGCTTCCTTGAAGCGGCTTGCCGACGGCAAGCCGGCTCCATCCCCCTTTAAGCATGGGGTCAACAAGCTGGTAGTTAACAAGGGCGCGGTGCACGTCCGGACATGTGAGATCGTCCCATGCAATCCACTACTTTAGCCTATCCTTCCACCTTCTACATGGTGGAGCTATAGCTAAATTAATATTTAATTCTACTTTGTTACGTAATTCCTACAGTTACTTATCGAATTTCCCTACAAATACTTAAGAAATAACTTTCGTGAAATGCATCATATTACAGGAGAAATAATTCATATCATTTAGATCTTAACTGTAATTGCAATTGCTTTAATATCAATGAAATTCATTGCATAGAACAAACAAGGTACAGGTTCGAGGGTAAACCAGTTTACCCTCACATAAGTTCGTGGGTAAACCCTTAACGCTCACAATATGGTCCGAGGGTAAACAACTTAACCCACGGATAAGTCCGTGGGTAAACAGCTTAACCCTCGGACTTGCATTTAAGCATAAATCATGAGTTTTTCTCTATATATTAATCGTTCTATTAGCAACCTAAAGACTCAAATGTCAATCATTCATTCCTTTCTCAATAGGTAATAAACATAAACATAATTAAG
>JAMKPZ010016182.1:0-11294 GCA_024699675.1 Amphibolis antarctica
TTGAAAGGTTCTAGTGACGTTGGATTGTACTTCAAGAAAGGTAATTTAGACTTGCAAGGCTTCTGTGACGCTGATCTTGCTGGAGATTCAGACCAGAGATAGAGTACTTCAAGTTATGTGTTCACCTTGAATGGCACAGCTATAAGCTGGAGGTCTAAGTTGCAAGGATGTGTTACCCTTTCAACAATAGAGGCTGAACTGGTAGCTATAACAAAAGCAGCAAAGGAGCAGATTTGGCTCAAGAGTTTTCTTGAAGAATTAAAGATAAAGGCTAGTAGGAGTATTCTAAACAGTGATAGTCAGAGTGCTTTTTACTCAGCAAGAAATCCAAACTACAAGAGCAGAACCAAGCATTTCAGAATTAAGTATCATTTCATCAAAGAATTGATTGAAGAGGGAAATCTGACACTTCAAAAGATAGCAGGAAGCATGAATCCAGCAGACATGTTCACAAAAACTGTCAGCATATAAAAACTAAAGCTATGCATGGCCTTAGTCGGCCTCCAAGTCACTTGAAAAATGGAGCAGTGACGTGGTGGCAAGGTTACAAGGTTGATGAGCGAGCATACGTCTGTAACAGTCTTCAAGTGGGAGATTGTTAGGGTTACTCTGGTGTGGAGACTGTTTAAGTCTTCAGCGTATGTATCCTTATTGGGCCTATTGGGCCTAATAGCTTTGGGGTAATTTGTGCCCTAATGATGCACTATATATATGTGCTGTAACCTTGTAACTGTGTGTGTGAAAACTAGTGGAACCACCAGAAGACGCCCGTGGAGTAGGCTTAGGCTGAACCACGTAAAACCTTGTGTTGTGCTTGCTTCTCCTTCTCTTCTACCTCCTTCCCTAGTATCGAATCCAACCTTCTTTTTTAATTTAATCCCATCAGATAATTGTTTTGTAATACTACTAGCAAATAACAGATTCACAGGAAAATGAAGGATATATAGGACATCTTCAAGGGTAAGGTCAGGTGTGACATGAGTATCACCTTGCCCAGAGACGAAGCAAGTTTGCCCATTGGCCACCGACACAGACCTAATGAGTGGAGAAAGTGAAAGGTTGTGTAAAAGATGTGAGTTACCTGTCATATGCGAGGAGGCTCCAGAGTCAATTACCCAAGAATCATTGTGGGAGGCTAAATAGGCAACAATACCTGAAGAGGTTGTCATGGCTTAAGTAGAATCATTGTGTTGTGCTCTCAGTTGTAGTAACTCTGTATACTTCTCTGAGGAAATACTCACTATGGAGGTAGGAATAATAGTATCAATCTGAGATGGGGTCTCAGATCCCCCTACAGTCATGCAAGCAATGCCATAAACTTGAGATCCCCCTATGGGCATACAGGTAGTGCTGGGTTTGCCAAATTTACTCCAACATTTTTCAGGTGGATGATTCATCTTTCCACAGTGTATACATGGCGAAAACTTGTTGTGCCTGCCCTTGTTACCCCAAATAGGAGTGGACGCCCGACGATCGGCCTCTGGAGGAAAGGCTAAGTAAGCTACCATTGTGGACTGGTCACCACCCCCAGAAAGACGTGGGGTGATTTTTAATGCCTTCGCAAAGGTAGTAGACAAGTCCAAAACAATGTCTCCACCCAATATCTGTGCACAAATTTTGTCCTCAATAACAACATCCAAACTATTGAGAAATCTCGCCACATACAGCTCATCATAGTAACGTCGGAGAGTCTGCACATCCGCGACGAGGGGCTAAAGTACTTCAAGTTCCTCCTTGAGAGCTCT
This sequence comes from Amphibolis antarctica, assembly GCA_024699675.1. NCBI lineage: Eukaryota > Viridiplantae > Streptophyta > Magnoliopsida > Alismatales > Cymodoceaceae > Amphibolis > Amphibolis antarctica. The sequence goes on from JAMKPZ010016182.1 coordinate 1,746, forward strand.
AAAATCAGTAAAATGATCTTGAAGGGGTCGTCCTCCTTGGAGAATGTTGAAAAGACACTCATACACCTCGAAAACCCATGAAATATTCTTATCGTACCCATATGTCAACTGTAGGGTATCCCAAATATTTTTGGCCGGTGTAAGCAGTCACACTTCTGGAAATCACTAGTTCCATACTATTTGTCAACCACGAGATGACAGCAGCATCAGTCACACACCAATCTTCACAACTGGTGTCTTTGGGATCTGGTGGAGGATGCATCACATGTCGCAAGCACCGATGAGCAAGGAGGAAGGTCTTGAAACTGTTGGCCCATACTAAATAGTTCTGTCCATTGAGTTTCTCAGAGATGCATGTGAGATGTTTGACTAGAGTCTGCCATCTAAGATGTATGAAGATGGACGAGGGAAAAACACAAAAGAGAGAGAGTTGTCGGAGGAGATGCATCCAAAGGAGACACGGTGCGTGCAAGGTCGGCCAAAGGAGATGCGTCCAAACAAGACGTGACGCATGCAAGGTCCACCAGAGGAGACGCGCATAGATTGAGCGACTGATCTAATGTCGCTCGAGAGAGAAAGAGGAGGAGGCGACAATAGAATAAGGTAGGGCAAAGAGGATTGAAGCCACGCTCTGATACCAAGTTGAGATAAAAACTCTCAAAGATCACTTTTCATTATGGACAAAGTGTACAAACTTATACACAAGAAACATTTACAGAAAACCCCCTAAATATTACAATAATATTTATATCTAACAGCTCCCTTGAAGTTGGAAAAGCTTCTGCCAAAAGAGACTTGTAAAAGTAGAATCAAGATCAGTAACAATTTTTCAGGGCAGAACATGTGGTTTAACATGCTTAACAAATTCCCCTGCCACTGTAATAGTTGAGTATGGTTGTTTCAATGCAAGCAAGTGAGCATATCGGCTAAATGATCAACTACCACTAAAATGACTCTATATCCATGTGATGGAAGAAGAGCTTCTATAAAATCCATGGAAAGATTGATCCACAAACATGGAAAGATTGATAAAATAAACAAAGGAGTTACATGATAGAAATTTAAGTAGTAACAATATTGTATAAGTAAAATATCTAAAAACTTACACATACTAACAAATTTTATCAATCATCCAATAAAAGAGATTTGATGTAGATTGTTAATAAGAGGTGTTACAAAAACCTCAAAATAGTGTGAATTTTAAAAGTAATGTGTTCCACAAATCTCAAAGTAGTGTGGATTTTTAAATATGAGGTATCTATAAGCCTCAAAAGAGAAAATATTGGATGATAAAAAATATTATATTAAACATTTTCTACCTTTTTTTTCTCATTTTCATATTATTTTGTTTTTATTGCTTCCACCTTTTTTATATATTTTGTTCTTCTCTCTCTCCCTTTTTTTTGTTTTTTTTTCTTCTCTTCTTCCTCCCCCTTTCTTCCCCCTTTTTTTTCTTCTCTATGTCTTTTCCTCTTCTTCCTTGTACCCCTTCCCTATCTGCAACCCTAACGAGTGTAGACGATGGCAACAATGACCAACAACATCGTCGTTGACAATACAAGGGTGGCATCCGACAACTGCAACTGAAATGAGCAGACAAGCGTCAACAGCAATAGTGGAGAGCAATCTAACAAGTGTCGACAGCACCTGGTGAGGCCAACAACTACAACAAAACCCAACTCAGGTGGTTTTGAGGCCCAATTCGACGTTGACAGAAGATTGGCATAGGAGAGACCCACATGAGAAGAGCAATGCTGGTGAAGCTTTGTTGGTGCCAAAAGAGAGAGAGAAAGAGAGACTATGTTATAGGTAGGATTGCATCGATATTGTTTTTGATGTGGGACTATTTATCCTAACACTCCACACTCATGGCTCTGGGCCTATCATTATCACCGGTACTTTTTATAGTCGGAGCCCAAGCCTACTGGCCTACACGTGACTAACGAATAGAGTGCACAACCTGGCTCTGATACTAAGTTAAAATTGGTGAAAGATGAGTTGTTATTATATTACTAACAAGAATTATACCTCTTTATATAAAGGTTACAAAACTCATAACAAACAATACTAACCAATGTCAGACTAAACCCACTTATATTGGAAACCCTAATACATAAACTATAACACATTCTTATTAAGAAATCCTTGCCTTGCTTGAGAACTTGAAAAATGGCATGGAAATCAGAAAAATATAAAAAATGTTATTTCTTCATTTTTATATTAAATATATAACATACAATTTAATTTAGGAAATATATACTATATTTCATTTAGAAATCCATGAAAATTTAAACAAAATTAGGGAAAATCCAAGAAAGCATGGAAATTATACAAAATTTGGAAAATAAAAACTAAGCTAAGCATGCAAGGTTTCATCAAGAAGAGACTTTTTTAATATCAATATACCCATTCTATTCAAGGGGTGGGCGCCCAAGCAAAATGAAGGAAGCTAAAAATACCAGAGAAGATGTCATGCAGATAGAACTCTGCATGATGGAATTTGCCATTTCTCAAGTAGTGTGATTTTGCATCAAGAAGAGACTTGATATTGATGAAAATGAAAAAAAAAAAAAAACATTCCTTGAAATTCCATGAAACATGACAAAAGGAGTTAAAGAGAAAATATACACCAAGTAGATTTCATTGTAAAGCTGTGGTATTAGGAGAGAGGATGAATAAGATGCAGGAAAGAGTTGGAAATAGAAAAATGAGATAAGCATTAACATGCACCTGCTTTGGCTAAAATAGAACATTTATCCATCAATATGCATGGTGAAGGTGCATTGTTTTGATTGATATGTCGATACTAATTTGATACAATGCAATAAATCAGTGAACATAGTGTATTTTCAAAATTCAGCTAAATATTGTGCCAATTCACAAATTTTCAAAATGTATCACCAATATTTTGGCAATACATCTTGATAAATGACAACTTGATCTCAATTGCAGACAAACATCAGCAGCATCAGCAACCACCAAACTTAGCTCACCAACTCTGCCCTCCTAAATCTTCCTTCCTCATTCATCATAGAAACATTCTCATAACTCAACCCCAACAGTACAAGCTACACCTAATATTCCATCCCTCTCAAACAAGTGTGCAAGACCTTTTACACCAAGGTTCTACCAGCACAAATGGATACATGCAAATATATAGGTATAGGCTACAGACAATACATGGACAGATGGATAAATAAATAGGTAAATAGGTAGAGAGACATATAAACACAGGCAAATAGATGAATAGAGAGAATGAGTTTTCAAACTTTTCTCTAGATAGTACACACCACGTGAGCAATAAACCTATGGTTTAGATCATCAAATTAAAAATACCCTTTATGATTGTATATTGCATTTCCAATTGGTGCGTAATGCCTTGATAATGAAAGAAGCATTTTCTCTGAGTATTGACTTAAAAAGGATAATATCTAATGGAACTTGATAATAATCATACTCATAAATTCTCACAAAATCTGAAACCAAGCAATACAAGTTGTCAACAACAGTCCAGGATCTATCAAGGCAGAGTGAATTCCAGAGAACATCTAAATTTATAAACCTTATAAGAAAAGTAAAGCATCCACATCTCTTATAAATTAGAATTCATTCATAAGAATTAGGAAGAGAAAGCAAAGCGGTTTTGATTTAAGTAATTGCGATAAAGTATGATAAGAATAAGGATAGATTGATATGTTCTATACCATATTCATTTCCTCATTTGGTACTAATTGGTATGGGGACAACTCGGAAGACCCAAAAAAACTTGGAAAGTTTACTAGATACAAGAACTTAATGATGACACTTGCCCAAAATAAAGTTACGTGGCAAGCATCACATATAGTAGTTAAGCAATTGATAGATAGTGAATGAACAATTGCAATAGAAAATGATGCAAAACAACAAATATTCTAAGCAGGTACCTTTTTCGTCCATCTCCATGTTTTTTATTTTTCGGCGGTTGAGAATTTTAATAGCAACTTTATGTCCAGTTAAGACATGCTCTGCGACTTTTACTTTACTAAAGGAACCAATGCCTAGGGTCTTCCCAAGCTTATACTTAGAAAGCAACAAGTCTGCACTGGGTAGACCCCTCCCAGGATGACCATCCATTTCTCTCCTGCAAAAAAACAAGGGAGCAAACAATGGTCGCACTTAATTTTGTCTACCGAGGAACATGCTGTTTCAGGTACGATACATAAAGTTTGAGTTCTACGGACTAAGAAACAAGAGCATGTTATCCAAATAGCAGAAAACATTATCCAAAAAAAAGTAGTGATTCATCAAAAGAAATGTCGCAAGAAAAACTGCAGGACACAAAGATTCCTTTTATTAAGGGAAATCACATAATATAAGATTATGAGTCCACCACACAAGGGAATTAAAGCAAAAGCAACAGTTGCAGTCAAGATTCACCAAATCCACACCATAAAAAACACGTAAAAAGAGAAAACGGAGCTCGTACTGTAAAGTAGGCAGTATCAAGGGTACACAAGCACAACACCATACTTAAAACCATGCATTTCCAATAAAAGGAACAACTACCGCACTAGCACTTCCCGGCAAGCACCAAATCACACAAGAGAAAGCCTCGGAAGCCTCAGACCATGTCTTCAACCTTCCCCACACTTCCTTCCCCAATCAAACCTCTTCTTCGCCAACTCCTCGATTAAAACAACAAAAAATCAAATCAAAAATCCCTTCGACGGGAGTACAAACAGCGATCACATCGCAAGCTACGGATGGCGACCTCGGATCTAGAGACGGTAAAGTTCCCCTACGGCGATCAGCGAGAGAGCACCGACCGGGGCATTACCTGCGACGACTGCGACGACGACTTGTCGAAGACGAAGGATTACGGCAGGCGGGAGCAGCAGCAGCAAGAGGAGGAGGTACCAATTGGATTTGCGGGCATTTGGGGCTTGACGGGAGGAGAAGACGGAGGAAAGAAGGTTGGTTGTCTTCGCATCCACCTTTTATTCGTGGGAGGCGATAACTCTTGCCGGTATCGTATCTTTCGCACTTTGGCCTTTCCGTTGGCGAATGGCGACGTGGCCAACCAATGCCATCTCCAAAAAAACCAAAAAAAAACAAAAAGAAGACGTGGCAAGTCGTATGCTTGCCTACGGTTGCACTCCGGGACAACAAACGACGCTCGAGACGTTGCGGCCCGGAAGAACGATTTCGAGAATTATCCAGAAAAAAATAAACAAGAGATTTTTTTTAAAAAAAATTAATTAAAAAATAATATTAAGGAAGGTTTGTATCCGTTGGAAATTTTAAAAAAAAAATATTTTGAAAAAAAACTAAATTTTTAGGTGTTTGTGCATCTTAGAAAATTTTAAAAAAATTTAACATTTTTCATCCACCTCTTGAAAATTAATGAAAAAAAAATCTGAAATTTTTTTAATTTAGAATATTTTTAATTTTTACAAAATTAAATATAAATTTTCCTAAATTTTCAGAATATAAGTACACAAATAATCTCATAAAATTTTTCATTTCTACATTTTTAAAATTTTAACAATAAAATATTTTCCAAATTTTCGTTTTTATTAATTTCCAGGGACACAAATCTCTCTACGAATATAAATTTTTTCTATCATTTTTCACCTGTTATATTGGAAAAATTCTTGTAGTTGACGAAAATTTCATCACGATGCTATTTCCTAACATCATGCGTCTTATTCATCCTCCTCTAACTATTGTTAAACTTGTGATTATAAGAAAAATGTGAAATTATATTTGAAATATTAAAATATAAAATATTTATAAATTTTTCAAAATTTTCACATCATACACAAACAATCCTAAAAAAATTTCTATTTCCTAAATTTCTAATTCTCCATTAAATTTTAAAGATACACAAACAAACCCTACAAGTTAAAGTTAGCAACCATTAATTTGACTGTTGTAAAAACTTTTTAAACTTTAAGTTCTCATGTTTGACTCTTTACTCATGTATTAATTCTATTTAGAGATGTCAATCGTGCCGACACGGCATGACACACTACGATTTTTGTGTTGGTACGGTAATATCTATGTCGTGTTGGCACAACCTAACACCAAAACAGGCTAGCACAGGCATGGCCCGTTGGCATGAATAGTGTTTTCTGTGTCGGTCAATGGCACAATTTTGATCAAGTAGGTGTCTTGTAGGCGCCTATAGAACTCACTTCTGTAGGTCTCCATCGATCGTGAGATCGACGGTTGAAATTTAAAAACTTAAAAGTTACTCTCTCTCATGGTAAAATTTAAAAACACTCTCTTCACCTAAAAAGACGTGTGTACTCTCTCTCTCTTAACTTTAAAAATTCAGTGTATATTTCAAACTGTTGTATTAATTAACTTATAAAAATTAATTAATTTTTCATTAATTACAAATACGGTGATTAAATTTGAAAAAGTTTGTGAATTTTTTATAAAATAATTTGATTTTAATTGTGTAGTGTTTAATAAAAATAATTCAGGGTGGAATTTTTTTAACTTAAATATTAGGGTGGATTTTTAAAAAAATAATTCAATTTTAATTATGTAGTGTTTAATTAAAATAATTTAGGGTGGATTTTTTTTCACTTAAATATTAGGGTGAATTTTTTTTAAAATAATTCGATTTTACTTACTTAAAAAATATTTTCATTAAATATTTAAAAACACTCCCTTTTCAATCGATTATTTTCCATGTATTGTTGTGTTTAATTTCAATTATGATATGCACTATTCTACGGGGAGTATTCAACTTCTACATTTGTCAAGGATTTTATGGAACTACCGTTAAAATAAAGACGTGACACACGGAACTACCGTTTATGGACCAATCTATAAACGGTAGTTCCGTGGATAAAGAAGTGACGCACAGAACTACCGTTTATGGATCGTAATATTTAAGTTAAAAAAAATCCACCCTAAAATTTTAAATTCACACGTGATAAGAGAATCAACGTTTTATGTTAAATGACCGGACAATTGCATTAAAAGATCAACGTCTTAACATTCACACGTGACTTTTTAAGTTAGCCGCGTGCATTCTAAAGTACACGCCCAATTACTGAACATGACATGTTAATGTTAAAACGCCGATCTTTTAATGCAATCGTCTGGCCGTTTACCATAAAACGCCGATCTTTTAATGCAATCGTTTAGCCATTTACCATAAAACGCCGATCTTTTAATGCAATCGTCCGGCCGTTTACCATAAAACGTCGATTCTCTCATCACGTGTGAACTTAAAATTTCACGTGACATGTAAACTATACCCCTTCGAATATTAAGTTGACGGCCACACTATACAATGCACGCGACTAACTTAAAAAGTCATGTGTGAATGTTAAAACGCTGGTCTTTTAATACAATCGTCTAGCCACTTACCATAAAACACTGATTCTCTTATCACGTGTGAACTTAAAATTTCACATGACATGTAAAGTATACCCCTTCGAATATTAAGTTGACGGCCACACTGTATAACGCACGCAACTAACTTAAAAAGTCACATGTGAATGTTAAAATGCCGGTCTTTTAATACAATCGTTCGGCCGTTTACCATAAAACGCTGATTCTCTCATCACGTGTGAACTTAAAATTTCACATGACATTCTACGGTGATATTTCACGAACTATATGCATATGTAGCAGTTATTTAACTAACTATATCCATTGACATTAGTTCTCAGAACTGTTCCACGTATTAAACATATTTAATCTAATAATTTAAACATTTAAAACACTTAATCGAACATTCGAGTGCTAATTAATTTAGCATTAAGTTAAATATTTAAAACGCTGGTCTTTTAATACAATCGTCTGGCCGTTTACCATAAAACACTAATTCTCTTATCACGTGTGAACTTAAAATTTCACGTGACATGTAAACTATACCCCTTCGAATATTAAGTTGACGGCCACGCTATACAACGCACGTGACTAACTTAAAAAGTCACGTGTGAATGTTAAAATGCCGATCTTTTAATACAATCGTCCGACCGTTTACCATAAAACACCGATTCTCTCATCACGTGTGAACTTAAAATTTCACATGACATTCTACGATGATATTTCACAAACTATATGCATATGTAGCAATTATTTAACTAAATATATCCATTCACATTACTTCTCCGAACTGTTCTAAATATTAAACATATTTAATCTACTAAGTTAAATATTTACGACACTTAATCGAACATTCGAGTGCTAATTAATTTAGCATTAACGTAAATATTTAAAACACTTAACATGAATTATGTTGATGATCACCAAATTTTGTTTATGTTGTAGTTATCTATTGTTGTCCTTTTAAATTTTCAATTTTAAATTAAGTTGATATTGTATTTTACTTTTTCACGGTCTTAAAACACTTAAAGTTAAGAATGCTAAGTGTAATTATCTATTGTTTTAAGTGTAGTTATCTATTGTTCTAATTCCAAATAGTATATGTCCCCCTTTTTGTGATTATTTAACAAAGTATTGGGATTAGAGAATAATTAGAAGCATTCAATCAGATAAAATTAAGTCACTTATACAAACAACTCAATCACTTGAAATAACAATTAAATCACTTATACAAACAACTCAATCACTTGAAATAACATGCATCAATTATAGACATACACCAATCATCAAATTCATTCACCAACTCATTCTTATACAAACAACTCATTCACCAATCAATCAAATTCATTTATCATGCATCAGTTATAGACATACACCAATCATCAACAAGTGAATAGCCACATACATTGGCAGAACAAGATTTATTATTTCCTGCAGAAGTTGCATATATTACACAATTAGGAGAACAAATTGGTCGACAGATTTCAGAAACTATAATCAAAACTGTTCAAAATCAGAGGAGACATCAAGGATAACTTGTACTTTTCTGATTTCTTGTTGAATTGTAATTGAAGTGTATGATTTGTATAAGTGATTGATTTGTTTGTATAAGTGATTGAAATGTTATTTCAAGTGATTGATTTGTTTGTATAAGTGATTGAATTGTTATTTCAAGTGATTGAGTTGTTTGTATAAGTGATTGAATTATTATTTCAAGTGATTGAGTTGTTGTTGTGTTGAATTGTTATTTTAAATGATTGAGTTGTTTGTATAAGTGATTGAATTGTTATTTCAAGTGATTGAGTTGTTTGTATAAGTGATTGAATTGTTATTTCAAATGATTTAGTTGTTTGTATAAGTGATTGAATTGTTATTTCAAGTGATTGAGTTATTTGTATAAGAGATTGAATTGTTATTTGAAATGATTGAGTTGTTTGTATAAGTAATTGAATTGTTATTTCAAATGATTGAGTTGTTTGTATAAGTAATTTAATTGTTATTTCAAATGATTGAGTTGTTTGTATAAGTAATTGAATTGTTATTTCAAGTGATTGAGTTGTTTGTATAATTGATTGACTTGTTATTTCAAATGATTGAGTTGTTTGTATAAGTGATTGAATTATTATTTCAAGTGATTGAGTTGTTTGTATAAGTGATTGAATTGTTATTTCAAATGATTGAGTTGTTTGTATAAGTGATTGAATTGTTATTTCAAGT
>JAMKPZ010016185.1:0-12187 GCA_024699675.1 Amphibolis antarctica
TCCATCCAATCTACCCAAACTGCTGAGTTTCTGCATTCCTCTCTGTCCCAAATGTCCAAGTCTGGAATGCCAAATGGCAGACGTGGATTGCTGATTTGCAGCAACAACGGCAACGACACCTACTACCGGAGAACCTTGAAGTATGCACAAAGGTCCATTCTTGACTCCTTTCAACACCACCAAGGAGCCCTTTGAGACAACTAGCTTGCCTCCTTCACCTATATACTTGAAACCCTTGGAATCAAGTGCCATCAAGGAAATCAAGTTCTTTCCCAACTTAGGAACATGCCATACATCTTCTAGAGTTCTCACAATACCATCATGCATCTTGAAGCGGATTGAACCAACCCCTGCTCTAGTGCAAACATCATCATTGGCCAGTGTTACCTGTCCACTATTAACCTGCTCATACGTGTGGAAAAACTCCTTGTTTGGAGTCATATGATGAGATGCACCCGAGTCTAATATCCAACTATGATCTGAATATGCATTGCAAGAAACTGTAAGTGAAAAATCACCTTCTGATACTGAATCTTCCTTTTCAGCCATGGCAATTGTTCCTTTTAATTTTAGCTTAGGACAGTTTGCTTTTCAATGTCCCTTTTCCTTGCAGTAATTGTAAGTATCTCTTGAGTACTTGCTTCTGGACTTACTTCTTCCCCTGAATTTATTGTTGCTGTTATTTCTTTATTGTCGTCCTCTAGACTCACCATGGTGAGCAGATAGGCCTGAAGCACTTGTGTCATTGCTCCCATGCGTGACCATATGCCTCAGCTCCCTGGAGTGAAGACTAGATCTCACTTCCTCCAAAGTGATTGTATCCCTGCCAACCACAAAAGACTGCACAAAATTCTCAAAGGACAAAGGGAGTGAAACAAGTAAAATAAGAGTAGCATCCTCATCTTCAACTGTCACGCCTATATTTCTCAACTCCATGAGAATTGTGTTCAGCTGATCTAAGTGTTGCTTAAGGGGTGTTCCCTCCTTCATTTTCAATGAAAATAATCTTTGTTTAAGCACCAACTTGTTGGTTAATGACTTTGTCATGTACAAAGTCTCCAACTTATTCCACAAGCCCAAAGCTATGGATTCATCAACCACTTCAATAATAACTTCATTCGACAGACATAACAGTATGGTAGAGTGAGCTTTTTCTTCCTGTTGTTTATACTCTGTAGATTTTTCATCCATATTTAACATCTTATTTAAAGGAGCCCAAATGCCCTGCTGTTTAAGCAGAGCTTTCATTTTAATCTGCCATAGACTGAAGCTATTCTTCCCATTGAACTTATCAACTTTCATTACTGGCATTGACATTTTATATTTTAAAAAATATAAAATGCACCACAACACTTCTGATCAAACAAATTTCAAATTTCCAAAATACTCAATACCTCTACTTCAAAAATTGACAGTCTCAATAAAGATATGTATCATTCATAAACACAAAAAATTGATTTTTGTCAAAAATCTCAAGGCACCAATTTCCAAAGTCAAAGGACTCCACCTCAAACGGATCAAATCACTCGATTTGAACCCCAAAAATAAATTAGCCCAAATGACCCAAAATGACTGACCTAACCTGACCTAGCCTGGACGCTGGTCAGGGTACGGGCTAGCCTGGACGTTGGTCAGGGTGTGGGCTAGCCTGACCTAGCCTGTACGGACATGCGCTAGTTAGAACCCGAATAGGCGCGTGCAGGCTAGAGGGTGCGGACGACTGCGCGCGTGCGGATCAGGGTGTCGTCGATTGCGCGCAGGTGGATCTGGACTCCGACGGCTGCGCGCGGGTGGAACTGGACTCTGACGGCTGCACGCTGGTGGAACAGGGTTCCGACGACTGCACGCGGGTGGATCCCTGCGCGGGCGGCTGCGCGCGGTCTGATCTGGGTGCCGGACGACTACGCGCAGGCGGATCTGGGAGCCGACAGGTGCGCGCGTGCTGTTCTGGGCGCAGACGGGTGCACGCTGGCTGATCTGGACGCGCGCTGGCGGATGCTGGGTGCCGACGGGCGCGTGGGCTGCTCCCTGCACGAGCGGCTGCGTGCGGCCTGATCTGGACGCCGGAAAAACAGTGGATTCTGGGCGCGCTGATGGCGATCCGTGGTTTCGAAACTAACCCTAACTCAAGGCCACTTCCTCCAACCCGCTCTGATACCACTTGTTATGCAGAATAACCAAAGAAGCACAGCGGAATCAAATGAGAGAGTGAGCGATGAGAAAGGGAAGAGGGGAGGATCGCCAAGCAAAACACGCAATCAAAGTGCACACCAGATTTTACGTGGTTCACCCTAACTTAGGGCTTGTCCACGGATGAAAAGGGAGAGGGTTTTCTTCTGTGGAGGCTTAGGTTACAAACTCACAACTCATACCCTTTAGAAAACCCTAGTCAAGCTTATATAGTGCTTGAGTTTTCCAAAGGACCAAAATGCCCCTTATACTAATTACATTATTAGTATCATTCAAAACATAATACAACATCTACCATCATAAAACCGTACTCTTTTTTATTTGTTTTTTAGCAAAACCATATTCTTTTGTTCATCAAAATGACCCTAACCATATCCATTTCTCATGAAAATAAATGACTAATGATGGATAATGGAGAAGCTTTCATAAAAATGTTAACTAAATTTTATTTACAGCTTATAAAATCATTCAACTAATATTGAAAAAATATTATAAATTAAGTTAACAATAACTGATTTATATAAAAGAAACATGTGTCTAATGAGAAATTTTTGGTCAAAACAAGTTCCACTCAATTGGAATAGGAGATAGTAAACGCTTGGATCCTAAGAATTTAATTAGATCACTGGAAGTTAAGAATTTAGGCCAAAAATATTATAATTATACATGTAAAGTAATTCGTTGACAATTTAATTAGTTTTTTTTTGTCTTCAGTTGACAATTTGTAATGTTAAACGAAAAAATGGCAAAAAGGTGATTCTACGATATTACTCTTGAATGAACAGTGATCACATTTTTTTAATTTGCTAAGCCCAAAGTTTGGCAAAATCGAGTTTTTGCTCGATAATACACCCATTTCTTTTTAAAGTATTAATATCCACCGGGGATTGTACAGCCTACGGCAAGCGCGAGGAACGCATCAAATCAATACGATTCGTCGTCATTGGTACGATAGCTTGGATTTCATATCCCGGTAGGACATGACACATCATCCCGATGACCCCTATCTATCTTTGATTAATCAAAAATCAAGGTCTTATTTGTTTATTAATTTTTTATTATATATTTTTATTTTTTATTATACATTATAATAATATTTATTTAATAATTTTAATATTTTATATTAAAAAAATTATACTATATAAATTATATAATTTTAAAAAATATATAAATCTTACTTTTCTTAATTCAACCTCTTAAATATATATACCCAAAAAATCCTTCGTTGAATTTGTCACGTACGGCATACGGAGTCTAGAGCTAGTAAATGTTGTGCTGTGTTTACCTAACTATATTTTTCATTATATATTATAATATTATATAATATCATTTATCAAATAAATTTTATATTTTTTACTATTTATTAGATTCAATAACTCTTAAACAAATACTATTATAAACTCTTAAAAAAATATTATCACATTAATATAATACATATTATTCAATATTTTATTACATATTTTATTTTTTATTTATCACAACTCTCAAAAAAAACCATCATTACGTTATTATAATAAATATTATTTATTATTCTTTTTTATTTTTTTTTATTATTTATCGTAACTTTCAAAAAATACTATTATCACTTTTTCATTATAAATTATATAATTTCAAAAAAATTATAAAATTCAATCCAATTCACCGAGATACCCACCCAAACACAAGCTTTTCATTTTAAAATCAACTTTACGAAAGACTGAAATTGAAATTAGTAAAATAAATAAAATTAAATTTTAAGATAAATTATAAAATAAAAATTTATACGATATAATAATATATAAAAACTCGTGTGAAGTTAAAATACTATTCTTAAGAGTCGAAATCGACGTACCGAACAAATTTGTTCATCACAAAGTGATTATTGCCAGCATTGCGGAAATCATCTACCGCAAAGCTTCAATCAACTTTTCAGTGGAATTCACATCATCATTCTTTCAGCCACCATAAAGGGCATAAACATAATGTTTTCTTCTAGTTTAAAATGAAATATTTGATTAAAAGATCATATTCGAACACAATTTTGTTTCCGCACGAAACGGCTATATTCGATTGGCTCCTCTAATTTTGCATCAGCAACCTTGCGTTAGGAAAGCAAGGGAAACTTTAAGGCCTTAATCAGCATCCATTTCCTCCAGAGCTGCTTTAGCCGCTTCCTTTGCTTGTTCCAGCAGGTCATCGGGAACCTGTAATGTAAAATTGCCAAAAGTTCAAATATTAAAAAAGAAAACTTCAAAATCTTCATGCAAGAGGGAGGTTGGGTGCCACCATTCTAATTCTATAAATCTAAAAATCTGCAATCGGATAAGCAATTCACGGAAACAAATGTGATTTATTTTGTTCTCAACGGGGAAAACAATTTTCTTCCAGGTAGTTGATTTCAATTGGAAGAGATAAGCTTCAAGCAAGTATACAAACAGATAGGGGAAGCGTTTAGTGCAGATCATGATTAAGCCAATTTTTTTGTAATTTGATTCTTAGAATCAGTTACTTCAAAAAAAAAAAAAAGTTGATTTCTAGTGCAATTGTAAAACCTGGCAAAGTTGGATTCATTATGTTCTTTATTGTAAAGTTTGAAGCAGAACTACTGCAGAAGCAACACCCACAAGGCCACAAACCATTTAAAGCACTCCCTTACAACGGAGAGACGCACAAATCTTTTTTTTTGATTTGCTTGGTATAAAACTTACCTTCTGAAATTTACGGTTGGACTCATCACAGATCCAACTCATTTCCAACTCAAATGCCTTGTCCTTCGCTTCATCATGCACTCCATAGATACTGCACAGCACAAGGATGCATGTGTTTAGAAGGAAAATAACTCAGAAGGTAAAACACTTTTGAAAGCCTACTTGAGAAAAACCTCTCTGAAGTTCGATACCAAAAATAATTCTTAACATGAAGTAGAAACCTTTGGCCAACACATATAACCTCATCAACTTTATAAACAATTTCAAAGAAGAAACGACAGAAGATAAATAGGTTTCACTTATACTGTCACAAAAGAAACAAAAAAAAATTCACCACAAATACTCGTGCAGTGTACATGTAATAATGTATATTTTGGAAAAAAATATTATTTTGAAATGGTGAAGCAAATCGTATCATCTAAAACAGACGAAAGTACAAACGCACACCACAGTAAAATAATAGAAAAGGAAAATGGTTCCACCCAGGAACTGAAATGAAGAGAGATTAGCAATCAAAGACGACAAAATGACTAAATTTTCAATGTCTTCAACCAATGCCACAACTCCTCCCTCATCTGCAATATCCAGATATTTATTACAAGACCACTCAAGGTCATCATTCTCCATAAAACAGTTTTCCCATCAGAGGAAGGCCCAGATACTCCATGGAAAATCCTGTGATTTCTTTCTTTTCATCTGTTACACCATATCACTAGAGACACCACACTCCATGCAATAACTTTTGTTCAATGACTCCAAAATTTTCCATGCATAGACCAGGAAACCAGTCCACCATCCCTGAGGTCCTCCACCACCAGACAGCAATGCCAGGGCATTGGAAAAATTGATGGGGGATAGCCTCACAATTTTCATTTTGACAACAAAGACTGCATTGACTTGAGAACTGGCAACCTCATTTCTACGATGCATCCTCAGTCAGAATTCCTCATCATCATTCAATCAAAAAAATTGGACTTTGGTTGGTGCATTGGCATTCCACATATGTGATGCCAGGAAACTCGTCCTCTCCTCTCACAAAGAATTTTACACAATGATTTCACAGAGACATTTTCATTTGATGATCATTTCCACAAAAAATTATCATCTTGTTCTTGTGCTACTGGATTCCAATTGTAGTCCGGAATTTGAAGCAATTTTGTTTTTGCTGCCCTTGTGTGCTTAAACATCAAGCTATTCACCTCTTTTCGTTTACCCCATGCAAAACTTTCGCTCTTCCAAAAGACAACAATGATAGCCTGCATAACATCTTACACCCATAGTTCCATTGGTAACCAATAAATAGCAACCCACAAAGTTGAAATGGGTCAACTGCAAGCTTCAATTTCACTAGATCCACAATATGAACTGGTGAAATAAATAGCAAACCTTGCCATCACCACATCTTCATCATGAGGCCATCCTTCAACTCTGTCAGCAACAATAGTGATCCACTAAACTCTGTACATAGCATGGGCAGCCTACCACCCCACCATTTATGCCATAAATCACCCAAAAATCTATACAAATACACGAACACCACCCTTGAGTTTTATCTTGATGAACACAATTTCTTCCAAAAATGGAATTCAGGATATAGGTGATTTGCAACTCACCGTGCCATTAGTTCCGACCTCAGTCTTACCTGATTATTAAGTAGCACCTCTTTGAAATATTGCTTAGTTTGGTCTGTAGTAGACCTCAAAATACCCCAACTCTTGACATCACTGACAACCCAACCCAGTCTGGCACTCTTTAATCCAACAACCTTTCTCAAAACATTTGGAACAAACACTGCCTAATGCTTCTTGATTGTTCCCAGCAGTAGCCTAGTGTGATAGTTCTCTGTGATTCCCAATAACAATGGCATTAACCCACCATCAAGGACGGGTACAGATTTTTCCTGCACATCTACCATCAAGGATTGGTGGTGAGGTTCACTTCCAGGCAACACTGGCAACTTCCAACAACAGCCCATCCCTTATCCCCCGCAATCACCCTGACTCTTCACCTCCCCCACATAAGACATTAAATGATTCTAATTTTGGAAAAACAGACAGCTAGCATATATGACAATGAGGTCTCATAAAATTTGGTACAGTTGGATTACTATATCACGATTAAATTAATCAATTCACATTTTCTCCCAATTGTAAAATCAGCTCAGATTTAATTTTGTTTGCCGCTAAATTCAAATGAATCTGTAATTTGACGACCTTGCAATACTTCTAAATTTCAAAAACATGTATCTTTGAATATAAAAAGCAGGGTAACAAAACAGAAAGAGAAACTATTTTACATTTTAGCAACTTCAATGACACCCTCTCTGCAAGTGAGTTCAGAGAGTTTCAGCTTCTCTATCTCCCTGTTAACAACATTCAGAGAAAACTAGTGACTATGAAACTCAACAAAATACCATTTCGGTGAAAACAATGCCTCATATTGATTGGAATACAACAACATAATTGAAATGATTAGTGATGCCCACGTTTTTGCAGCTTGCCTTCCCTTTCCGATGGATGCCCCAAAATATCTCTGCATCCACAGACGAAGTTATCAAATCAGAAGGCATATTCAACTAAAAGTGTTCTTGGGTTGCTAGAATGTTCTTTATATACGAAAATATGATAGTTTGATGTGTCATCTTACTAATGGTAAATATTTTGTTTAACTGACATGGTTGAATAGACACACATTACACCACATTTTTCCAAAACTAAGTGGTTAGATATTAATGGCACCAACTCACATAAGATACTCCAGATGGTTCAACCATGTACAGCTGTGGTCCATCTCTGTCATAACCTCCAAGAATAACTCCAGAACCAAAAGGTCTGCACAATATAATACATAGACCATTTAGCTTAAACAAATTTTTAAAAAAATATTGCCAAAAGATTCCACATACAAATGTACTGGCCTAAAACGATAAATAGAACTCTAAAAGAATTATAATCGGAGTATCAGACTCAAGGTTATTACCTAAGCCACCAATATAAGGTACACAGGTGAACATAACCAGCCACACGGTCTGCAAGTTCCTTGACAGGAATAGGCTCACCATAAACTCTGGATGCAATAGTCATAAGTTGTTTGCAAACTAAAGAACTCATGTATCACAAATATTTTGTGATAGATTCAACAAAAAAAAGGAAAAAGAAAAGTCCATTTCTATGGAAATTATCTCTAATGTTGACACGCATACTTTTCATAGCTGGTTGCTTCAGATTTGGCACGTGCAACAATTTGCCTACCGTCTGCTGCTAAGCCTGCAATAGACTGTTTTACCAACGACCAGGGTGTGATAAGCAAACAAAATTCCTAAAAATTAGAAAAAAAAAAAGCAGCCAAAAATAGAATGGATATGCAACACATTTCATAGCCATCAATAAAATTTCTAAACCAACAACATGCACAATGCAATCAATATGTGAAGTTCTATATTTTACATTTAGCAGATGAAAGACCGTGAGATCAATGTTGCTGGCACAGATCACCCATTCTATGGTGTGCCCACAATAGATACTTTTATAAATATTTCAGCACTGCCTACTTCCTAGATTGTTGCACTAGTTTAATACAAGCATCATGAGTCATAACCACACTCGTCACGGGAATAAACCACGTCAAAACGAAACTATCTAAATGGAGAGTAATGCAACTACCATCAATGAAATAAACGCCTCAAATATATTTACGAAAATTAAGATAGGAAACATAAGACTCTACCTGGCCATATATTATTATTATTATTTCGCAGTTACAAATATTTTATGTTTTTAATCATGCATATTTTTGTGTATTACAACTTTCTGGTATTAACTTAGCATGCAATTTAAGTATCCATTGAGAATCGCAAGTAATAACATAATATGTATGGGAAAACTAATTTTATTTTTAACTTGCTTATAACACCTAATATCAGCTAGGAAACCAGGTTACAAAGCCAAAGATGCCCCATGTTAATGGCTACGTGCCTCGTCATCTTGATAAGTACAGTCATACGGGAGAAAGCAGAAGGTAATCCATTCTGCTTCAGTTTTCATGTACCAAGCATAGTCATGGAATAAAATCATTCACTTTATTCACATCCAGCTTATTCTCATTCCCATGTATCAAACACCACAAAAAGAAAGATGGGAGAAAAAGTATGGGACCAAATATTAGAATCTTTGGCATCAGAAAATACTACTTTTGAGTGAGGAAGTGACTGTAAGCTTATTAATACATCATCTTAACTGGATTTGTAATGTCCCATCAAAAATATTGGATTTGAAATGTTCGGTATGCCACATAAACTTTAGTGCATAGCCAGCACCCACTAGCAGATAACACAATAGCTCACAATCAGAAATCAAATAGAAATTCTCTTGGCATTGAATAAAGGTGCCGTTATATATATATATAGCTTCTATATATATATATATAGCTTCTGACCAATCTAAAATGGTCAGAGATGATTACTGAGAAGTGAGTTCTGATGAGCTTTCTCAAACAGCACCCTCCATAAGATTATGGCTAACGTTTTTGGAATTCCAGTTATAGAACGTTTGATTGGACTGAAAAAAATGTCCAAAAACAGATGGATATTACACTGATCGAAACAAAAATGTTAAATGGTTGGAATATGGCCATTTTTCCAATTAGCAGCTGTTTATCATGTTTAAATCTGTTTAGACAATCATTTAATGATAGTTTGTTTCCATTATCAAAACAAAACTGTCAAATCCTGCAAGTTTAATATGCTTAGCTAAATGAACCACAAGTGGGAATTGGTTTGTTGTTCATCCTAGGCAAAGAATTACTCCCAAATTGAGCTAAGGTTGAGTTGACAAACAAGCAACAACCTAAACCAACATCATTGTAACAAGTACATGTTTCAATCGTAATGGTAGCTCATGATAATGCTTCCTTGGATACCAGCCTATTAGGTGCATTCAGCAATATAGTTGGGTTCTAATTTACTGCAGGAATTATATTAAATAACAGGATCTGTTACGACTAGAGAGATACTCCATGCATTTTCATGGAAGGCTAGGAGCATTGATTGCCAACATATTACATAAGGATATTAATGGACAAATGACGGTTTGGATTAGATTCCCTTGAGTGAACAAAAAAACTGAAGTACCAGCAAACTAGAAGATATCCAGTAACGGTTAGACAGCTTTCTTTGAAGGAGATAGAATCATAGGAGTAGGCTTGACGGTTAATCACATTGCTAGGAAGAAAATTTTTTTTTTTGGTAATCGACATTTCTATCAGGGCATTCCAAAGCATGTTTACGCTGCAGATACCTTTTTAAATGTCGCCATGAAACCACAGACAAACTCCGTGAAAATCACGTCACACAGTTACAATCATTACCAAGAATTTAATGATTTGTCTGGTCATGAATCCATTCATGATATTAAAAATCATCAGAATACGCAAACTAGGGCAGCATAACACAAGAAAATAACTTCTTTCCACAGAGCATTCATTCTGCAAACGAACTATCACAAGGCAAGCAAGTGAGAATACCATTCCAGCATGCCGATGAACGGAATGAATCCTCCTATTCGACCCAGCCAACATCATCTTCGACGCAATCAGTTTCTCGACTCCCTAAAACCACACGGTACGCACCAACATTCAGAAAAAACTACAATCCTCCGAAACACAAACTATCCCCCAAACAACATAAACAAGCAACATACCATCACGACGCCGTCCTTGCACTTGATCCCAATCACAGTCCTGTAAAAATATATATAAATAAAAAATAAAAAAAATCAGACGGAAGCAACGAATCAGAGAGGAATGAGGGGCCCGTGGTTGCTCAATCACTGACCCACTGTTGTCGACGGCTTTCCCGGCGTACTCCACCTGGAAGACCCTCCCGTCGGGAGAGAAGGTCGTGACAGAGAGATCGTAGCCCGTTCCGATGGTGCTCATGGCTAGCACTCCAGGTAGGGCGAATCGGATTCGCGGCGGGGCGGCGACTGGCAGAAGAGTTTCTTAGATCCCAAGACAGACGGAAGTAGGAATAGAGGGAGGACGAGGAGAAGACGACGGACAATTTATAATTTTTTTTCCGAAAATGTTGAAGATTATGAAAATAAGAATATTTATAGAAATTAAAATTAATTTTAATTTTAATTTTTTTTAAAAAGAACTTTCCGGTATGTAGAAAAAATAATATAATTTAAAATATAGATGTCTGTGATGCAATAAAAATTAAAAGAATTTTAACTTACATATTAACTTAAGTATTACGATTAATATATTAGTTATAAATTCATAATTATTGTGGATATTAATATTTTTATATATAATTTTAATTAAGATTTCTTTATAGAAATCCATATATGTGAAAGAAACACCTTATATTAAAGATGTCTGCGTAAAAGAGGAGTTCAAGAGTTCGTATCTGAATGTCGAAAATACCAGAAATAAAAATTTTAAAAATAAAAAAAATAGAATAAAGAAAATTAAGAGATGGGAAAAAAATTAAGATTATTTATGTATATTATAAAAAATTTAAAAAATTAATTTTAAAAAATTATAAATACTTTATATTTTAACATTTCAAACATAATTTTACTAAGGATGATCGAAAAGGTTGAACAAAATATAATTACGTCATAACGAAAGTTTCGTCAATTGTAAGAAATTTTTTAATGTAATATATGGAAAAATCTATACTTACGGTGATAAAAAAATTTAAATTTTTTTACATTTTATAAAATACACAAACATCTGAAAATCTAAAAAAAAAATTTAAAATTTTCTTTTTAAAAAATTTTCAATGACACAAATCTCTCCAAAGTGATCTAAAAAGTCGAATTTTTTACCAACTCCATATATATTTTACGAAATAATATATTAAAATCACAAATATCGTATATCGAAAACTTATTTTCAATGTTCCATTTATATAAGGGACATATTATCGTATCAAATCTGCACTTCAATATACCGAAAAGTACAATTTAACGTGACTTAACCACGATTAAACCGTATCATTATCGATAAAAATGAGTCATAAACCGTGATTTATAGTTGGATCGTCTTCTTTCGCATGATATATATATAGGGGGCATGAGTTCTGTAGGCACCTATAGAAGTGACTTCTGTAGGCGTCCGTCGATCGTGAGATCGATGGTTGAAATTGAAAATTTTAAAAACACTCTCTCTCATGCACGTGAAATTTAAAAACTCTCTCTCTCATGTCACAGGTGAAATTTAAAAATACTCTCTCTCATCAGCAGGTGAAATTTCAAAAGACTCTCTCTCATGCAGCAGGTGAAATTTAAAAACACTCTCTTCTT
>JAMKPZ010016194.1:0-13217 GCA_024699675.1 Amphibolis antarctica
GACATTGGAATTTATGAAAATTACTAGTTCCTTGTGGATCGACCCGTACTTGCATGTTACCTATAATGGGCACCGTGCGCTTGCGGAGTTTCTAAATTTTAAAACGAACGGGTGTTTATTTTGACAACAACTTAAACCCGTACAGCCCACATGGAGAATGGCCAAGGGGAAGCCATGTTGTATAGTTCCTTAGGGGGCGCGTGGATGAGGTTTCCATGAACCTGGCACTGGTGACAGCGATGGACGTAAGTGGTGCAGTCTACCTCCATTGTGCTCCAGTAGTAGCCTTGCAGCATGATCTTTTTCGCCAAGAGTATCCCGTTCATGTGGGATCCACAAACACCTTCATGGATTTCCTGCATAACCGTACGTGCCTCGAGCTGGGTTAAACACCAGAGAAGAGTCTGGTTGTGAGATCGTTTGTAGAGCTATCCCCTGTTGAAGACATAGCCAGCTTCCAATCTTGATAGCGTACGTCGATCTTGGGTGGTGGCTTCTGATGGGAACTCTCCGGTCTCCAAAAAGGTTTGTATGTCTGAATACCAGGGGCGTTCTCCTTGCTGTGAGTTCTCGAGATCACTGTCTGGGGACTTGGGGTCTGTATTGCTTGGTTCATCAACCGGGGCCGGTTCGCTGTGTTGGTCAACTGTCTGCTGGTTGCTGGGGTAGCTAGCCGGATGCAGAGCCACGAATCTAACGTCTAGCTACTCGGGGACTTCTGTAAGGCGGTAGATGTCCTCACTGTAGGTTGGCTAGTGAAGTGTTGTGACTTCTATGGCTATGCTCTGACCTTCCATGACCGTTACCAACAATGCTAGGACAGCCAGAGCGTCTGCGTATGGGTTATGCTTGAGGCCAATGTGCTGGAAGTGGATGAACCAGAAGTTGCTCGCTAATCGTAGTACGAGCTCCTGCTATGGCTAGAGCTTGGGGTTTCGAGTTTTCCACCTGTTGAGGGTTTGAGAGATTACAAGCATGGCATCACTGAATACGCACAGATGGGTGACCCGAAGTTCCAGTGCGAGTCGTAGTCCCATGACGCAAGCCTCGTACTCTGCCTCATTGTGTGAGCATGTGAAGAGAAGCCGCTTGGCTATGGGCAGCATCCGTCCTTGGGGATCCACTAGGATGACCCCCACCCCGCGTCCTTTGGTGTTGACCACTCCGTCGAAGTACAGGGTATGGGGTTCCAACTGGTCAGGATCAGCTGGTCAAGATCGGGCAGGTCTGGATTTGGCTAGTCAATGGTGAAGACGGGCTCGTTTGGGAAGGAATCCTCCAACGGCTGATAATCTGGCAAGGGCTGGTGTGCCAGCTAGTCAGCCATGGCTTTGGCCTTCATGGATTTCTAGGATATGTACCGGGTGTCGAACTCTACAAGGAGCATTTGCCATTTCACGCATCTACCCACCAAGGTCGGCTGGTCGAAGAGGTAGCACAGGGGATCCAGGCGGCTAAGCAACAAAACCGGATAGACCACCAGGTAGTGTCATAGCTTTTTCACTGTCCAAACCAACGAGAGACAGTATTTTTCAATCAGCTCATACCGTTCCTCTACCTCAGTAAATTTTTTACTGGGGTAGTATATGGCCTGCTCGATTCTGCCGGTGGTATCATGCTGGCCCAATACTGCGCCCATGAAAGAAGCCGTGACCGACATGTATAGGAAGAGCGGCTACCCAGGATGAGGTGGCATGAGAACCGGCGACCGAGACAGCTGCCGCTTGATATGGTCGAAGGTGACTTGGCATTCTGTTGTCCATGTGAAGTTGGCATTTTTCTTCAACAACTTGAAGAAGGGCTCGCAAATCGGTGTGAGGTGCAAGCTTTTTGCTTCATAGGTCGAGCTCCCGATTTGAGGGGTAGTCAATGGACCGACTACTCGTTTATCCAAACCGGGCATGTCTTCATAATCCCAAGCAAACACTTCCACGAATTCTCGCAGGAGCGCGAAGAGTTGTTGCCGATAGGGCTCAGGTACCTCTTTGCTAATTTTTTTTTCTTTTCGATGTTGTTCATCCCCAAGGTTTACAAGTTCGATTTCGTCAGTAGACGTTATACTGGTAGACTCGGGCAGTTGGACCCATGTTCCTACCTCTTCAATTTCTTGATTTTGCAGGTGGGGATCATTAAGGTCTTCTACGGCTTGTTGACCTTCAAGTTGAAGGGGTGCTGGATGATGGACCTCGTGAGAGCAGAGCCCGTGGTCTCCTAGCTGGGTGCCGGGTAGGTGGACGAGCTGCCGGTTCGAGTTGGTGGTGATCCCCGGGAATGCTTCAGAGGAGACGGCGACGGACTTGTCGTACCCATCTACCTGAGGTGTCATGTCGTCGGGCTCCATCTGTTGCTTTGGCTACCAAGCGTTCAAGGAGGGTGAGGGGCAGAATGCCCCTAGTTCTTCCCCGGTAGGAGGAACCAGCTGCCAGGTGGATAGGAGGTGGAAATCTGATGGAGTCCCAGACGAAAATGCAGCAGACCGGTCACGTTCGCCCATTCGAGTAACTGTGGCGGAGGAGGGGCAAAATGCCCCTAGTTTTTCCCCATGATGTTGGCTAGTATTCTGCTTATGGAAGATGTCACCCAGACTGAGTAGGCTGGCTATCCCAACTCCGTCTTGCGGCACCCCAGTCGAGAGTTGATGGTTTCCAGCTGATCGTACTGGTGCCTGGAGGATCAGTTGTCCGCTGTGACGAGCGAGATACTTGGTATGATTGCCAAGTCTCGGTTGACTTGGTCGGGTTGCCAAGTCAGTGGCTGCTGAGGACGCAGCTGCCGGCGCACTTGTGCGTGGGATGCCAAGCCCCGTTGTTGAAGGAGCGGGTTCTGGTGTGAGTCGCCCGGAAGCCATCAAGCTTGCCTCTTGACGTTGATGACCTGCAAGCCTGGAGTGTCCCCACCTTGGTCATTAGGTGGGTGTTGCGGTGCTAGGTGGAAGGAGAGGGGGAAGGAGCGCACCTTGCCGTCCCCTTTCCTTGCACAAACCAGTTGGACGCAACGTCCGTTTCCAAAGTTCCTCCTTGTAGGATGGGCGATGGCGAGGGAGGTTGGTGAAGGGTTGGATCCCCAGTGCATACCAGAGATTCTCTGAGCAATCGTAGCAAACCATCCTCTGGCTCCTGGTCTAGCTGTGGGTTGTCCTCCCAAGGTTCCATGCGCCTGGACAGATAGTCAAAGGTGGTTGGGTTTTGGAGACCGGGTGGTGAGGTGGCAGCCAGTTCTGGCGTCAGGTGTTGTGACCCGGAAGGCGCTACAGCAGCCACGGATTGTCCTGGGTGGTAGTAATTCTCGGCCAGTATGACGATGACCTCCCCTTTCCATAGGAACTTAAGCATCCTATGAAGAGTGGAAGGTACGATGGAGTTTTGGTGGAGAAATGGGTGGCCTAGGATGAGATTGTAGCTCGGGGGAATGTCCACCACGTGCACGGGAACCTCGAAGGCTGCTGGTCCGATGATGAGGGGAAGGACAACCTCACCTTTGGCTTCATGAAGAGTGTTGTCAAACCCTCTCATTACCTGGTCGGTGGGGAGCAAGTCTTGTTCTTTAATCCCAAGCTTGTGCAGGACCTATAGTGGGCACAGGTTTAGCCCAGACCCGTCGTCGATCATTACCATGGGGATGCAGAGGTCCTTGTATTGTACCCAGATATACAAGGACTAGTTGTGGTCGATCTCGGCCGGTGAGAGGTCTAAGTCTGAGAAATAGACGAAGGACGGGACTGTCACCATGGCCACCATTCCTTCTATGGCCCTGGGAGTGAGACCTTGGTTCACCTTTGCCACCTGCAGTGCCTTGAGGAGGGTTTCTTGGTGCTCGGTAGAGGACCGGAGTAGATCCCATAGTGAGATATCCACCCGTATCCCCTGTAGCTGGATTGATAGGTCCGGGGGTGGCAGTGACTGGGCGGCCGGTGCTGATGAGGCGGCAGCCAGTGGTGCAGGTGGACGGCTGCCGGTCGATGTCTGGCTTGGCACTCCCAGGATGGAGATCCCTCCATGGCGCGGCTTTGGTTGATATACCTGGTCGGACCTGGTTATAGCCATACATGTGGACGGCTGTTGTGAGAATGGGATGGGAGTTGGAGAGATGACTACCTCCTTGCCCTTATGCTGTTCGAAGGTAGATGTGGCTAGAGCGGATGGTGCGGTTAAGGGCAAGAATTGCTGCTTTGCCAAACGTGCTTGGAGGGGTGTTGGTGCGACCGTGCCGGCTAGAGTGTTGGCCGGGGATGTGAAATTGGCCATTGAGGCCTTGGGGATTTGAGGCACTGCTGGGATGGCCACTCTGACTAGGGCAGCTGGTGAGTAGGGAATCAGCTTGGGTTGGGCCGGGATGGTCGTCCCGGCAGTCGGTACGGTTGTCCCGGCAGCCGGTACCACTGATGCGAAGAGTTTTCCTGAAGACAGGGATGGCGCCTATTGCGGTGTAGGTCGTGAAGACTTCCTCCTCCTCCAGTGGCTATTAATTGTGAGGACGGAGGACTGGAGTTGCTAGTAGTACGGCTGGAGCTCCTCGAGCATCGGTGGGTGGTTGGCTGGACGGATGAGGTTGATCGGGTCCAGCTTGGGGATCCCGGCTTCCAGCGATCAAGCTGAAGGGAGGGATCTTTTGGTCCCTTGTCCATGTCCGGTTGGACATGCGAAAACCGGCTGTATATGCCGAAACCCCTCAAGCGGATGCCGGCTTCGAGCACCCAAGAAGATAGTGTTCACCTGGGAGTTTCCTGTATGATTTAGGAAAGTCTGCTGGCTTGGCTCGAGAGATATGGGAGGCTGTTGAAGCTCGATGGTTCCCGAGTTGATGAGATGCTGGATAGCCTGTCTTAGCGTCCGACAGTGGTCAGTTGCAAGGCCAGTAGATCTGTGATATTCGTAGTACTGTTGCGAGTTGTACCAGGCGGGAAGAACAGTCGAGGGTGGTTTGACAAGAGGGAGCGTGAGCAGCGTCTGGGCCCTGCGGAACACCTGGCTCAGTGGTTCCAAGAGTGGCATATATTCTGTTATGCGCGGCTGTTGCAACTGTGGGGGTGGCTGGCATGGTTCGAGCGGTTGCTGTTGGATGGGGCATTGTTGGTTAGCGCCTGTTTGAGCCCCATTTTGCACCTCGTTGAACGGAGTTGCCACTTTATTTTTGGGTAGAAAATAAGGAAAACCGGATGGGGAAGTGTCCTTCCACCATCGAAACAATAAAACAGCGAGAATGACGTAAAATTGTGTAACGCTATACGAAACATGAGAGAACTGGATACAGGGCTCAGGGTACTGTTGGGGAAGGTGTTAGGCACCCCTAGACAGCCCAGGCAATCCTGGCCTCTCTTCGGCTCTAAAAATGGAAAACCACGATAGTCAGCCCGGCCAAACATGGCCTCATCTTGGAAGTCTTTCCAGGGGATCGGAAAATTCTCCGGTGACCAGGAACCGCTCGGGTGTACATACTCATACACCCGGACGGCCGACATCGGCAAGGATGCATGTCGATGGCGTCATCCCAAAAGTCTTATCGAGGCATCAAGAGGGTAGCCTTACTCCTCCCAGAGATTGGGGAACCGACGGGTCATACATGCTCATACGCCCAAACGGCCGACGTTGACAAGGATGCATGCCGGCGGCATCATCCTGAAAGTTTTTCTGGGGCATCGGGAGGGTAGTCTTACTCCTCCCGGGGCTCAGAAACCATCGGGTCATACAAGCTCGTACGCCCGAACGGCCAACACCGGTAATGATGCATGCCAGCGACGTCATCCCAGAAGCCTTTCTGGGGCATCAGGAGGGGTAGTCTTACTCCTCTCGGATAGATCGGGAACCGTCGGGTCGTACTTGCTCGTATGCCCGAACGACCGACGTCGGCGAGGAAGCATGCCCGCGGCGTCATCCCGGAAGCCTTTCCAAGGCATCAAGAGGGGTAGTCTTACTCCTCCCGGAGATCAGGAACCGTCGAGTCGTACATGCTCGTACGCCCGAATGGCCGACGCTGGCAAGGATGCATGCTAGCGGCGTCATCCCGGAAGCCTTTCCAAGGCATCAGGAGGGGTAGTCTTACTCCTCCCGGAGATCGGGAATCGTCAGGTCGTACATGCCCGTACGCCTGAACAGCCAACGCCGACAAGGATGTTTGCCAGCGGTGTCATCCCAGAAGCCTTTCCGGGGCATCAGGTGGGTAGTCTTACTCCTCTCAGAGAGATATGCAGGAAACGAATAAAACGTGTAAAACACGTGGGAAACTGCAAGTTTCCACGTAAAAGGACCCGACAGAGGGGTCGTGACCGAACCAAACTCGACCGTGCTGGGTGGATTCACCCGACCGGGAGGGAGGCTACCGGTACCTTCGAAAGTGCATCCAAAGGAATGACATCCGGGCATGTCCTCCGACATCCGGGAAAGGTCTAGCATGGTCGGGACTCGAGGAAGACATCGCTAAATCGTACGTAAAACGATGAGGAAGGAGGGGCTTACTTGCAGGGAGTCATCGATGGTGATCGGAAGTCCTCGCTTTGGTGTGGCGAGAGGGCGTCAGGGCTCCGAGCAGCTCTTCTCCTTCAGAACCTTCAGAACCTTTAGCATCCGAACGAGCGTCTCTCTAAAAGGGTGGAAGCGTGCCGAGAGGGGTGGAAGGCCCCTTCTTTTATAAGGAATTTCCTTCCTTCTTCGGGTGATCCATGGATGGAAACCTGGCACATGTCTCAGTCCCATCCCGTGATCCGCGTGATTGATTGATTGGCGGGATTTAAGTAATTAAATCTCACCGTATCCTTTTGATTGATTGCATTCTCTCCCCAGGTGGCCTGCCGGTAGCCGCGACATACTAGCCAAGTGCTGGGTGCTGGGGAATAATGTGAATGTCACCCAAGGTTCGGGGGAATAAGCCGTAGTGGAATAGCTCGAGATACTAGTGTGTGCTGGGTGCTGGGTATCCAGTTGCCATGTGTTTTTCCCGGAAGTCAGACTAGATGTATGAATGGACTTGCACGTTGGTGGGAGAGTTAGAGGTCGGCCATCGGGGTGTTTTACCAGTGTGCCGGTAGTCGGCCGATTGGTTCTACCTGGCCACCACATAAGGGGGAGCATGTCTACTTAGTTGGGGGGATCTGGGGAGCCGGCTACCGGGGTTGGATACCGGCAAGCTAGTGGTAGGCCGGCTGGCTGCCCGATCAACCTATCTATGCATGGGCCAATAGGGAGCCGCCTGATCGACTTGTCTATGCATGGGCCAACAGGGAGCCGGCTGCCAGGGTTGATACCGGCATGCCGGCGGTGGGCCGGCTGGCCACCCGATCGACTTGTCTATGCATGGGCCAACAGGGAGTCAGTTGGCCACCCGATCAACCTATTTACGCATGGGGGTCAACAGTTAGCACCCATTTGGCCCCCATTTCGCCCCTGGTTCCCTCGATGGTAGGATCCTGGGACTGCTGTCTGCCATTGCTATGACACCGGTGATTTTGATGTAGCTATCGGTGGTGGAGCCCTTGGCCTCCAAGGCTACTGATTTGGGGCCGCTCGGGTTCTGTAGACTGGTTGTTGAACTGGGGTGATGGCCGGCAGATGATACTCCTGGGCCGGAGCGTATGCTTGCTGCGACTGATAAGGCGGGGGCGTGGCTGCTGCGACTGTGACGGGAGACAGCCACGCATTGTCGTTATTCCGGAAGCTGCGATTATTGCCCCCGTTGTTGCCTATTGTCGATGGCCTGGGATGGATGTTTCCTCTAATGTTGGCTCCAAAGGGGAGCTGAGAATCTTCCCGACTTCAGAAACCCCTCCAGGCGGCTGCCGGCCTTGATCAGTTGGGAAACTGTATTGTACGACCGAATGCACAGGAGCATCGCCAGTGATGGTTGGGCCCCCTGTACAATCATGTCCAGGGAATCTTCCTCAGTCGGCTTGTCCCAGATTTGGGATGCCAGGGCCCTCCACTTGCCAATGTAGCTACTGAACGGCTCATTTTCGCGTTGGCAGAGGCTGTGGAGGTCTTCCAACTTGGGTGCCAGGTCCAAGTTGTACGCGTACTATTCTTGGAACATGTACGCTAGCTACTTGCAGGTGTAGATTTTGTTCAAGTCCAAGGACATGTACCATGACAGTGCTGGCCCTTGGAGGGATTTCTGGAATAGTCGAACGAGGAGCTTCTCCTCGTGTTGCAGCGCCACCATGTCCCCCCTGTAAGCCCAGAGGTGCGTGCGGAGGGCACCGTGCCCGTTGTATTTCACCAGTTCAGGCATCTTGAAGTCGGGAGGGAGCATCGCCTCCAAACAGAAACAGAGGTTTTGGAAAGAACAAGAGGGTTTCGACAGGCCGGGCCTCATGTTCTAGAAAGACACTTCCAGTTCAGCTATCCTCTAAAGTAGTTGCCCCTGCAAGTCCGGCATTGAGGCGGCAGTAGTGGCGGCTACTGGTTGTAGTGGTAGCTGAAAGAACTGACCTACCACGGGAGTGGTGACGACGTCATATTCTTTAGTGTGCGGCATCTCTGGGACGCGGACAGTTGGCCTAGGTGGGATTACCAAACTAATCCCTTGTTGTTGGTAGCACGCCAGCTAATGAGCCAAGAGGGTCTGCTCGAAATGCCCTGACCGGGGCGGCTGGAAGGTGCCAGCCCCTTCTATGCCCTCCATGTTTGAGGGCGGTTGGTAGGATGGGCTGGTGTTCCGCGTGGGAACTAGTCTGTCACCTTTAGTTCCAGCAGCTGGAGAAGTGGGCGGCGTAGGATGCGACATGACATTGTCAAATGCCACAGCGGCAAGCTGGTTTGGTGCCCGAGGGAGATCCGCAGCTCCAGCAAGTACGACGATTGGCCTGGTGAAGTTCATCCTGGTGACGACAGGTGGTGGTGGGCCGAAGGCCATGGACAGCGGCATGGAGGCTATTGTAGTGACAAAGGGGAAAGTTCCAGATGCAGCGGCAAAACCA
The DNA here is from genome assembly GCA_024699675.1 of Amphibolis antarctica. Taxonomy (NCBI): domain Eukaryota; kingdom Viridiplantae; phylum Streptophyta; class Magnoliopsida; order Alismatales; family Cymodoceaceae; genus Amphibolis; species Amphibolis antarctica. Next base: position 8,906 of record JAMKPZ010016194.1, read on the forward strand.
GTGGCCATAGCTCTTGCTTGTGAATGGGTCTGGACAGGGGGAGCCAGCGAGATTCGGAACTACAAGGTCAAACTGCAAAGGTTCGCAAGGAGAATCTGCAAGGAGAACCAAAGAAGGGTGACTTAGTTCGATGCATTTGAAAGCGACTTCGCTTAGCAAATGCAATGAGTACGTTAAAAATCCTAGCGGAAAACAAAAGATCGACTGTAAAAGAGCCGTATGAGCGAGAGTCTAAGTCGCTTAATCGATAAAATGTAGCGAGTTTCCTCAGCGGAGTCGCCAAAAATTTGTACCCTCTCTTTCATCCGGCTATCACCCAGAAGCCCATGGGGTTCCACCGGCAGAGCCGGCGGATGGACCAAGGTACAGAGAATGGAAAGCTTATTGTGTGAGTGCATCGCCACGTGCGGAGGGAGGTTATCGGTACCTTCGGAAGCGTATCCGAAGGAATGATACCCAAGCATGTCCTCTGACCTTTCCCTTTGCGTGGAGAAAGGTCTAGTATGGTCGGGGTTCGAGGGAAACATGCTAAGTTAGAAGCATGATAGCAGGGGAAAGAGGGAGCTTACCTCAAGGAGACGCCAGCGATGGTCGGAAGTCCTTACTCCGGTGCGATTGCGAGACGTCGGTGCTCCGAGCTGCTCGCCTCCGAAATCACCTTCAGACTCTCTGGAAAATCTCCTTCAAAGGTCGGAAAAAGGGTCCTCTTCTTCAGAACGTCAAAAAAAGGTCCTCTTCTTTAGAACGTCGGAAAAAGGTCCTCTTCTTCAGAACGTCGGAAAAAGGGTCCTCTTTGGCATGAAACGGAGGGCCCTTTATATAGGGAATTACCTTCCATTTTGGGTGATCCCATGATGGAAACTTCGCGTATGTTTTGGTTCAATCCCGTGATCTGCATGATTGATTGATTACGGGATTTATGTAATTAGATCTTGCCATATCTTTCCAATAGATTTGAATTATTACCCAGGCGTCTAGCCGGCAGCCATGATAGGTTGGCTGGTGGTCGAGTAAGGCAGATCAACGTGCGTTTGGAATCTAGCCAGGGGTCTAGGGGAACTAGGCCGTGGTGGAGAGCTGGGATTGTGCACCAGTTCATGATCCAGAGGCTGTGTACTTTACCCTGGAAGTAGAACTGAGCCTTTGCAGATCTTGTACTAGCCGAAGTTTCGTATGGTCGGCCATTTTCTCTCTCTTGATGTCTATGAGCGTGCTGCCGAGTGTGCTTATATGTAGGTGGAAGAGTTCGGGATCAACCACCAGGGTCTTTTATTGGTGCGCTGGTTGGTGGCCGGCTGATTTACCTAGCCACCCGATAGGTGCTGAACACGGGCTTCAACACCAGCGAAGTGCAACTTTGCAAGGGAGGAGTTTGGGGTAACTGGCTGCCTGGTGGTGTACCGACATGCCGGTGGGTGGCCGGTTGGTTTACCCGGCCGCCCGATAGGTGCTGAGCATGGGGGTCAACAAGGATATTCCTCATATTTATTAAAAACTTGTGAAGTTTCAGATAAGTGATGCAACCTAAAGACAGATGTAGAATAATAAATTCCTAATAATCTAAGGTTGCATCATAAAATAGTTTTAAAAATTCAACAAAACATTTTACAATTTTAAAATCATCATCAGTTAATTGTATTTGATAATTATCAAAATGATGACGATTATATATAGACATTACTAGAATTTCATTAAATATAATGAATTCCACCTATGTTGAATATCTAAAGAGAGTTTTTTATGTGGTATTTCAAAAGAATCACATGTTTCATCAAATTGTTGCTCTCACTTTCCTGAACTAGTTATAAAATTTACAGCATGTCCAACAGTTTCAATATAAATTTCAATTTCTTTTATACCTAATTATACAATAATATTAATTATGTGACACATACATCTTTGATGAAATAATTTAAAACCATTTGGTGGACTTAATCTACTTTTAAACATTGGTATTGTTGTAGTATTTTTAGTTGCATTATCGAAAGTTATACAACCTATTTTATTTCTAATTCCATATAAATCAAAAATTTTCGTGATGTTTGCATAAATTGTTTCAGTAATTTGTGGAAGTTGAATTTTTCTAAATCCTATTAATCTTTTTTGTAAATTCAAATTTAATCAATATAATGTGCAGTTATAGCTATGTACCCATCCTTAGTTCTACTTGACCAAATATCTAAAGTGCATGCTATACATGTCATTATTGTACTCATAATGTTAATAAGTTCTAATCTAAGCATATTAAATGAATTCATAATATCTGACCTAATAGTATTTCTAGATACATGTTTATATTGTGGACAATATGTTTTACTATTGCATTCATCAAAATGTTTATGACCTCCAAAACTTATTAGTAAATCTTCTAGACAAATAAATTTAGCATGCAAGTCCCTAGTCCTTTGAGAATCATAAGTCCATGAGCTAACACTATCCTTAGGATTAAAAGAAAGTTGGGTTTGAAGAGTTATATCTTTATTCCTATTTTCACATGTACTAATATACCTAGTTAAATGACCTATATCACGAGATGCTTTGCAAGGAAAGTCAGCATTATAGAGGTTGCAAAAGTCTCATTTCTCTGAAGTGTCGTCTGCCATGGTTTTCATCATTATTGTGTACTTTGACCAGATGGAAGCTCTTTTCCGAAACTTTCTTAGTGACATAGCTGAAGTTGAAACTCTAGTAAACTCCATTAACGATGTCACTTTAGCTTTAGGAAAGTCTTGTTGTGGATATTTGTAGCCTCCAAAACTTTGACCTTGGTAGTGGGCCGTTGTCTGTAATTTGTGAATTAAGTGAGAAAATTTGAGAGAGAGATTGAGATCAGAGGAGTTGAGATTTTGAGTTGAGAAATGAGAAGAATTGAGACTAGAGGAGTGGGTGAAAAAATAATCAACCCAACTCCCACAATATATAGAAAAATGATGCCGCTTGGCTTGCCCCACCTTGCCCCACCTGTTGCACCCTATCGGCTGCCCGTTGTGCCTCACCTGCCCCGCCCATTGTGCGGTCATCACCCGTTGCACAGTTGTCACCCGTTGCACCCTGCTTGACCCATCAACTGTTGCCACCGACCTACCTGTTGCTATCGCCCATCATCGACTATTGTGCGTCAACCATTGTACGTTATTAAGGTTACATATATGGATAACAGATGTAGAACTCAAGCCAAATAAAGTTTACCACAGCACTTGTATATACACTTGCACTGCTTATTTATCATATGAAGTTGTACGAGTCACACTCAGCAATCGATGATGTTGTAGTACACTTAATTACTTCCATCAGCACTTTTTTTTGCATATTTTAAACAAAACTTTGCAAATGATCTTTTTGTGTTTGTCTGCATCTACATCGTCTCCACCAACTACATCATCTCCCCTAGCATTGTCTTTATCCAAGTCAAGTTCTACACATATAGAGTAATATATATATGTATATATTACTTTCAGTGAATACAATATAAGTAATTAGCAGGCAATAAGAGGAATTAACAAAAGATTAATAAACATCTAGTGATAATCAACATGAAGTTTCACCTTCAACTTCCTCCTCTACTTTCACCAACACATCAGTGGTGATAAGTGCAACCAACAAAAGGATAGTAACCGTAAAAATGGACTTAGGAGACATGGATCCTTTGTACCCCTTAACTAGATCTAACTACTTAATTTATGGAAGCAAGCTAGTACCAGAAAGTAGTTTCTCCTTCGACTTCTTTTAATATTTAAATCATCCAAAATATGATTGATGTTATCGTGACATTGAAAGTAATTTTTAGACAAAAAAAAAGGTATTCGATCTCCAATAAAGCCATAATTGATCGATGGATGAGCTGAGAGTCATTTTATTAATTATTTTCGATGATAGGTGCATTAATAATTTTACTTGTTCTATATATTGTGATTTAATCCTGATAAAAATTTTAAGTCGTTGAACGTTTCAAAGGTTCACGTAAATGTCCCATCAGTAGTATGCACCGCAAACTTCAAAGTGCAATTATAGTCAAATCCTCTATTTAATTTAAAGAAATATCCTATCTTATTTACAAATTAATATTTTGACTTTCAACGGCGCTTGTATCCTAAGGCCAGTGAATCTGTTGTAAGTCAATACTTACCGTGCTTTCATTTAGAATTTGTGTGCAATAGCGATCCCAACTTAATTTGAAGAAGATGGTGCGGCATTGGAAGGGACTTATCTTTAGATTTTTTTTTTCTCAATTGCACGGACTTAATTGAGACCACGCATGAAGGTGGTAGTGCTCTTGACCTGCATCTCCCTTGCCATACTTCGAATCACGCAA